>WFMF01000709.1:0-61878 GCA_011033025.1 Beroe forskalii | reverse complement strand
AAATAAAAGTAAATATTTTGAACCCTAACAAGATGAAATTCATATATTAACAATAACATAACAAATTTACAGTTTACACCCAATAAAATAGTCTAGTATTTACTGCAGAATAACATTCGGTTGAATGATATAAGATAATCGCTTACTTTGACAATATATCATACATTTATTTTTCTGTCTATCACCAAATACAGTAACCAATGTCCAGAAATTCATGTTTATCCTGGTAATCATAGTTTCCTCTGGTAACCTTAGTAACCCTGGCATCCATAGTATCACCCCCTGGTAACCATGGTAACGGTATGGTATCTGCTGTCACACTATAACATTCTCTGCAGCTGGTTCTCCGTCGTCCTCGAGTACACTCACAGCGTTACGCTGAATACCGTAGAACACAGAGGGTTGCCGAGCATCGTCAACTGATGTGAACTTCCAACCCAGGAAACTCATACAGCTGCGGGAGATGGGGTTGAGAGAGGGATAGGAGGGGGAGAGAGTGGGATTGAAAGGGGGATTGGAGGGGAGAGTGGAAGGGGTTGTGAAGGGGAATGGGGGAGGAGGGGGTTTAAAGCAGGAAACTCATACAGCTGCGGGAGAGGGGGTTGAGAGATGGGGGAAAGTGGAAGGGGTTGCGAGGGGAATGGAGGGGGGCTAAAGTGGGAACAAGCAGAAGAAGTAATATGAGTGGTGAATCAGAGAACAGACAAATGACTTAAGAAAATCATTTAGAGAATCAAGAATTTTATTGAGTTTTTTCGAAGTGGAAGCTAGGATATGATGGCTGTTTAACTCACTTTGTGCAGTAGAGATAGCTCCAGGCATAACCAGGGAACCAGGAATCCCTCTCCGTTGGTGTGCCGTTAGACAGGGCGTTCTGTATACTGTACGCTGTAACCAACTCAAAGGCGTGACCTGGGAGGAATAATGCTTATCAACCTGGGTAGGAATATACGAACTAGTGAACATAGAGGGATTTGTAAAATAATTCCACTAATTATTCATGTGGCAGATCGAGTGAATGTTCCCACAGAATTCCTAATTTTCAGTTTGACGCCTACTTACCAGTAGGGTTAACAAAGAAGGGTCCATCTGTTGACATGGATAGGAGGTGCGATGAACAGACTATAGCAATACCGCATAGCTCGCAACAGTAGTCGTATTCGTTAAGACGCTTCAGATGACTCAGTTGAGACATCAGTCGTACTACCAGGTTGTTCTCTCGAAGCATCTGTACTCTGAAATAATCGGAAAATAAGTGACTAGAAATTGTAAAAAAAAGAAGGGCACGTTTCTCTTTACGTTTCCCCCCAAACAATACGACACATGCAGTTGCCGTTTTTATTCGAATCATGAAGCAAAAATACAGACCTTTGGTTGAACTTGAAAGGCATGGCACTGATGAGCCAGTAGGAAAACATGTCAGGTTCTTTAGGTGCCATGTCTATGTTGACAAACCGACTAACTTTAGAAATCTGAAATGGTTAAAACGGTGTAAAGGATTTTGAGAACAGATGCAGCTATCATTCTTTCCTAAAATAATGAAAGTGTTGTGTGAAATTTCACTGCTTTGGCAAACTGCGTAATTTTCTGTCCGATTGTGACACACTGTGGCACATTTTGACATGAAATCGTGAAGTTTGCCTATGCAAACTGCGTGATCTGAATAACAACTGCGCGCCGCCATGCGCGCCATTATTAACGTACGTGCAGCGCGGTTGATAATCTTTATATCTCATCGCGCCTTCCAAAATAACCGAATATTCCATTTTCATTGTTTACGTTGCCATTTTGTGACAAAGTGAAGAATGTAAATCATGTCGTACGAGTTTTATGTTTAAACGCTATGAGATTGCCAGAATCTTCCAAAGTTTCTGAACCCTCCAAGGTTATGCAATTTCCACACTCTAGTTTTTCCAAATCCAGTAGATGGCAGATACTATAAACAGCAATTAGCTCGTACAAACTACAAATGGTGCCAACGTCATAGAAGCAAAGAGTTGGTATGTGGAATGGTCAAACGCCGCAGTTCATCATACTGAATTTGATGATCAGTGGCGTCACCCGACATATAGAAATACTTTTCACTGATTTTCAAGTTGCTTTGCTTAGAGCGGTGCTAATAGGGTACTGTTGTTGAGTTGTTGATACGGTACCGTTGTTAACAATGTGTCCTTCGAAGTTTGCTAACAAGGTACCGTACAGTGTTAACAAGGTATACGGTCCTGTTGTTAACATGGTACCGTCATTAAGTTGTTAACTGTTTTTTAAACGTGTCCCGTTGTCGAACACGAGCCCTTCCGAGTCAAACACGCCACGGAAGCCTCTTGGGGGCCTGCCTCAGCAGTCAGATACTGGCGACCTCCTACTGTTTAGCCGTTACCGTAACTTTTTAGAAATAACCCTTTTCTCAGGATATGCAGTACTATTTATAGCTTCTCCAAGCCAAGGCCATGGCACTTACGCAACCCTCAATCGCTGTATTGTACTATCTGCAACAGCAGCAACCCTTACTATACAGCTTCTCCAACTTATTACGCAACCCTCAAATCTCAATCTTTGTACTGTATCTGCAACAGCAGCAGCAGCAAGGCTCATTACCTTCCTTATATGGAATAATTACTTGTATTGTCGCTGTAATAAGAGAGTCAAGTAACGTGTTAAAGCGGGGGGGGATCAGGGACTAAGTGCAAGACACGAGGCCGGGGTGGGTGGTGTTTGGCCCTTGGCGAAATCACTTAGTCCACTGTACTAACTGAGGTGGTCACCATGGGAAAATCATAATCACTTAGTCCAAATGGCATATTTTTCCATAATCTTTTTTGCCAGATGATCATAATTTTGGGGTGGGTCCCCACAAATTGTATTGTTTCAGTTAGTACTGCAACTGCTCATTTTGGGTGGGTCCCTACAGAGACAAATTTCAGTTAGTACATGGGACAATCTGCGTCGTTTGACAATCTTTGGGACAATCAAGGGTGGGTACCTTCAAAACTGACAAATATCAGTTAGTACAGGGGACAATCTGCCGCTTGGATAGGTTTTTATGCTAATTTTGGGGTGGGTCACTACAAATGGTGCCAAATATCACTTAGTTAATGGGATTATCTGAAGGGGTAATGGGTGGGTATTTCAAATTGGGCAAAAAAATCACTTAGTACATGGGACAATCTCGTGTCTTTAACTAATCCATGATCCCCCCCCCCCCGGTTAAAGTCACATGTGTGCTGTGATGCTCTGAACATTCATCACGTGACTAATTTTGGGGGGGTCTTAGCACTGCGTTGATGCACATTGCTCTTCCCATAACATTATTAATGTTATAGAACACAACAACTGGCTATTTACTGTGCTTCAAGCCCTCCTTCCTCAGTTTTAACTTTAATAACTCACTTTATACAATCAAATTTGAGGTAAGATTGCGTTCCACGTGTACTGAGTCTACTTTCGAGCTCAGATTACAAATTTTGGTGTGTCTTCCATTTAGGGAGGACCCTCCTTACAAAAACGATTAAAGAAATTAAAATTAAACTGCGATCAGCGATCAGCGATTCATTCCGGATTTTAGACTACAGTGGTGTTAGGAGGACTAATGAATTTAAATTATGAAGTTAAACTGCGAACTCAGCGATTCATTCAGATTTTAACATTGGTGTTAAACTTAGAACTGGTGTCGAAGTGAAATGATACCATAAACAATATCCTAGGACACAATCCTTGCTTCAAACACAAATAACACAATTTTTGCTTCAAACACAAATAAGTCGATTATTTACGATAATGGCGTTTAACTTTATAATGGACTATCATCCATCCTTGATAACCTCACCTCTTTCCTTATCTTCGCCATCACGTTATACACGTCATGTATCTCATACAGCCACGCCGGATGCCCGCTGGAGGCAACGAATTCCCGCAGTTTGCCCGCGGGGTCGCGTATGCGGGCTGGAATGTGGTCAGCGAGAATGGAGACTGTGGCGTGCACGTTGGTGTTGGAGGACCGGTGTGTTTTGATGGTTTTAAAACGCTGTCTTCCTGAGAGGAAGAGTTTGTTATGTTTGTCAGAGTGCAATTCTGATACGTAAATAGTTTGAGAGAATAATAACAAGACGTGTAAACATATTCTAGTACAAGTTATGGGGGTGCATCATGTAATTGGTTTATGTATGCTTAAAATTTTCCAGAAAGGAACTATGGGACATTGAAACAATGTTCTTTTGAGCTAAATTTCAACGTGTGGCACACAAACTTATAATAGTGTACATTGAAGCACTCTCAGGGCACCACAAAATCGTGTCTAATGACTCAAATCTGCGATGGAGTACTAAAGTGGCAATAAAGGTCAATATCATTACATGTGCTGCTGCCTGCTTACTATTTATAACGCTGATTGATTGAAACCCCACTGGTTGGGCACCACAAAGGGAATCTTGATTAATAACTCACACCTACACTTGAGTACTAAAGTGCAGTGGCAATTAAAGTAGTATCATTACATTTGCAGAGTGATTGAAACCATTAACCGCGATGGGCACAATGAAAGGCATCAAAAACTCACCCCTACACTTGAGCACTATCTCGTGAGGAGTGTCCTCTGAAACCTCAATGATCTGTACCGTGACACCGAACTGAGACCAACTCCTTCCCAGGTACATCTGCTCTCTGAAACGAGGTTACGTCATTAAAATGTTGCCATGGTAACCATTGACCTACTGACCAATCACCAATGCAGACAAGGTTACCAGGGTAACCACCTACCAGAGTAACCAAGGCAGGTTGCAACTAGCATTAAGAATTTAACCGCTTATCAATGTTGTTTTGGGGAAAATTTTGCCTACTGATTGGTTTCTATTATTCTTAATTTACTAAGATCTTATTGGTAAAAAAATTACACGGCCATGATATGCTTTGCTGGAAATCTTCTCTTTAGATGAGAAACCGTTTATTCTGGATGGCAGCGAATAATTTTATTCAATATTAAATGCAGTCGCAATATATCATGCGATTTTCCCGATTAGCAAATTACTGAATTAAATCGTTAAGCACTGCGTTCAAGTTTAAAACTAAGTGAATTTATTCAAGGCTCTGCTTGCTTGAATAGTGAATATTATTTAAAACATGAATGAGCAACTAGACTGGTTACCCCTGTGCGTGCTTGCTTTCAACGATGCACTCTCAGATAGTACAATATTCTGCAGTTGATGCAGATTATATGTAAAATATAATGTGAAAATCATTAAATGACCATTAATCCATGACTACACGAGGTTTCTACAGAATAGAGCATTTGTTTATGGTACAATTAGCGCAGTGAACGATCGTAGTTTCTATAGTCTATTTAAAGATCCTACTGAATATCCCAAGTTCACACTAAAATTTAGCATTCCATGCCACCCTCCTTCTCTTCTTCATGACGTATGCTATTTACTTATTTACAAGTTAACGAAAAAACTGTTCAATCCCAGATTGAAATTGCATATTATTATACTTCTTTTTTTCGGTCGTTGCATGACACAGCACGCTAGTAAGTAACAGTGTATTTAAACAATCCCTCCACCCAGCAAGCAGGACAGTTGTCACGTGCACAAGTCACGTGTCAGAAAACCAACCACGTGACACACCCACGTGACCATGTCAAAGATAGAACGCTAGACAAGCTGAAAGCAGAGCAGCGTTTTGAGCTAGGCGACGGTGGCAAGCAAACACACATGCACTCGATCTCCACGCATTGGCATGGCAACGGAGCACGCACCGCTGAGTATATGAGGGGAGGCAGCGAGACAAGGCTCACTCCGACTAGTTCGAATTAGTATACGTTTCACGCAAATTCGAGTGTTTCACTACCTTACTCTTCAACATGAGGGAAATCGTTCATCTGCAGGCTGGACAGTGCGGTAACCAGATTGGTTCCAAGTTCTGGGAGGTAAGAATAATTTCTATCTTTGCTTTTTCACTTTTAAATTCAGATGCTCTCTCATCAATGATAATGACAACAGTTGATGCAAATTGTATTATTTCTGCATTTCCATGTCTTTTTTGGCTACTTTTTTAATCATAATTCACAGCTCAATTTATAAAATTCGCTTTAGATTCAGTTACGCATCTTAATCTTAATATACAGTAACTTTCGGCCATTTGATAAACTACAAGACTGACTTCCAGAGCTTTGATTTAGCCAATCAATTTTCATAGAGGTCAGATTCCGAAAATTTCTGTCCAAAGTCATTTATCCTAGAATGTTTTAGGCCTTGGCCGATGATTTCTACTTTCGATATTGCTTTTTAATACTGACATTTCAAAGAACTGATGGGTTTTTGGCTCAGAATAATAAGTTTGCTTAAGTTAATGAATCCGCTACCGACAGCTCAACCGCCCTTGCATAAATAACCATAAAATTTGAAACTAAATCGAAGTGAGCTTTTCTACCTCTCCTGCCATCTTACTCATACCAGCATACCTAGCCAAGAACAACATTAGGATTAACCCCCCTTTCCAAGTTTTCCTCATGGTATTTGTGTCTAAGCTCTGAATCTAACCTTGTCCTTGTTTTCAGGTCATCTCTGACGAGCATGGCATCGACCCCACCGGAACTTACCACGGAGACTCCGACCTCCAGCTGGAGAGGATCAACGTGTACTACAACGAGGCCACCGGTGGAAAGTACGTGCCCCGATCCGTCCTGGTGGATCTGGAGCCCGGAACCATGGACTCCGTCCGATCTGGACCTTTCGGACAGATCTTCAGACCCGACAACTTCGTCTTCGGACAGAGCGGAGCCGGAAACAACTGGGCCAAGGGCCACTACACCGAGGGAGCCGAGCTAGTCGACTCTGTCCTGGATGTTGTGAGGAAGGAAGCCGAGAGCTGCGACTGCCTCCAGGGATTCCAGCTGTGCCACTCTCTTGGAGGCGGCACTGGATCCGGAATGGGAACCCTCCTCATCTCCAAGATCAGGGAGGAGTACCCCGACAGGATCATGACCACCTTCTCCGTCTGCCCATCCCCCAAGGTCTCCGACACTGTCGTTGAGCCCTACAACGCCACCCTGTCTGTCCATCAGCTGGTTGAGAACACCGACGAGACCTTCGCCATCGACAACGAGGCTCTCTACGACATCTGCTTCAGGACCCTGAAACTGACCACCCCCACCTACGGAGATCTGAACCATCTCGTGTCTGCCACTATGTCTGGAGTCACCACCTGCCTCAGGTTCCCTGGCCAGCTGAACGCTGACTTGAGGAAACTCGCCGTCAACATGGTGCCCTTCCCCCGTCTCCACTTCTTCATCCCAGGATTCGCCCCTCTGACCAGCCGAGGATCCCAGCAGTACAGAGCTCTGACTGTCCCAGAGCTGACCGCCCAGATGTTCGATGCCAAGAACATGATGGCTGCCTGCGACCCAAGACACGGCCGATACCTGACGGTTGCCGCCATGTTCAGAGGACGAATGTCCATGAAGGAAGTTGACGAGCAGATGCTGAACGTGCAGAACAAGAACAGCAGCTACTTCGTTGAATGGATCCCCAACAACGTGAAGACCGCCGTGTGCGACATTCCCCCACGAGGCCTCAAGATGTCCGCCACCTTCATCGGAAACAGCACCGCCATCCAGGAGCTCTTCAAGAGGATCAGCGAGCAGTTCACCGCTATGTTCAGAAGGAAGGCTTTCCTCCATTGGTACACTGGTGAGGGCATGGACGAGATGGAGTTCACCGAGGCTGAGAGCAACATGAACGACTTGGTTTCTGAGTACCAGCAGGTGAGAACATTTCTTTTTCCTGAACCCCTGACTGACTCTCAATTTTAACAACTTCTTGGAATGCTGGACATTGACCGATAGCTATAATATCTTAGACTTATTCCCTCAATTAATCTGACTCTAAGATCCCCGTATGATACTGCAGAAGCTCCCAATTTCAAATGCTAACCCCTTGCAGTATTACACTCCCTCTGATGCAATATTGCAGTGATCACTCCTTTTCCCGCCCTGGCCAGGGCGGTAACCCCCTGCATATCAGAAAAATAAAAAGAAATAGAGAGTCAGGACCTATCTAGAACGATTCGTTGTAAAATTTTAGGTCTAGAACAACCGTTCTTATAGATACGCGTATACTTAAATCGCACGCTACAGTAACGTAACTGGCCAGGGCTATATATGAGAGAATTCAGTGTCACAGGAGTTTATATAATAATAATAATCTTACTATATATAATGCGTGTTGTTAATATTTATATATATATTTATTTATGGCTGGCGATTCGTTTTCAAGTAGGCAACGAAATTCTTTTTTCATCGTGTTGCAAAAATTTTATAATAAATCAGAAAAATAATATGAGATTTTTGCAGCCACCCTGAGGGGAGTCAGGGGCCACGCCCTTTTTTTCGTCAAAATTAAAGTTTCGAATTTTTTCAAATTCCTTCGCCATCGAGTTCCTTATGATGAATAAAATTTTGAGAATTTTGTCCGCAATATTGTCACCCTGAGGGGCGTGGAGGCCACGCCCTTTTCGCAAAATTAAAATTTCGAATTTTAAAAATTCTTTCGCCATTGTATTGCTTATAATGAATAAAATTTTGAGGATTTTTTTCCGCAATATTGTCGCCCGAGGCGTGAGGGGCCACGCCCTTTTTCCGTCAAATTAAACTTTCGAATTTTTTCAAAATTCCTTCGCCATCGAGTTGCTTATGATGAATAAAATTTTGAGAATTTTGTTTGAATTATTGTCACCCTGAGGGGCGTGGGAGGCCACGCCCTTTATTTCGCAAAATTAAAGTTTCGAATTTTTCGAAATTCCTTCGCCATCGAGTTGCTTATGATCAGTTAAGCTTTGAGAATTTTGTCCGCATGATTGTCGCCCTGAGGGGCGTGGGAGGCCACGCCCTTTTTTCCGCGAAAAATTAAAATTGAATTTTTCAAAATTCTTCCGCCATCGAGTTGCTTATGATGAGTAAAGGTTTTGAGAATAATGTCGGCAATATTGGGTTACCGTTGGGGGCATGGGAAGCTTTTTTTCGCAGAAATTAAAGGTTTGAATTTCCCCTCCAAACTCGCACAGTCAAATCACTGTCAAAGGGACATGTGGCCGTTAGCTCATGCGGCTGCCATCATTCGCCGTCCGTAGGACGGGAACCGACTAGTAATAATAATAATGTGACCCAATTTAAATCGATGAGATCTCAAGTTCTACAAATGGTAGAGACATGATCGAGGTCACGTTTTGTAGATCTAAGATGGGAAATTGCATTAGGCTATAAAGAAGTTCTGGTGACGTCATTATGACGTCATTAACTTAGCGAAATTTTACTGCTTTTTTAGCGAAAATAGGTCGTTTTCGAGCGCATTTTTCACCAAGAAGGAATGGAGATAGCTCAAAAATTTTGAAAAATCGTTGGTTGGAAATTTAAAGAGCTTTCAGAAAATCATACTGATCATTGGGCTATCTCGATTTTCATCGAGATATACGCGATTTTCTAAGGTGCGGTGAAAAATCGATGTCGAAATTTTAGGACAAAACTTTAATGAGTGAGATGTCAAGAACTACGACTTATCTTGAGATGAGATCGGCCAAAGTATGTTGTACTAATAGTAAGGGAATAGTCCAACATGCCTGGGAAAAAATTCATAACAAAGGTTTCAGTCTGCCAATCGACTCAAATGGGTCCCTAGAGTCACCAAAAATTTTTGTTCAAATTTTCGGTGTCCGGAAAACTCAGGGTGGCCACGCCCTTTTTTGACCGTGGGAATATTTGATTAAAATCGTTAAAAAAATATTATGACGAAAACTTGGCATGATTATACTCTAAACCTATGTTTTTTGATACCAGAAATCGATTGCAAGCATCACCTAAGCTCTAAGACCAATATTCCGGCTTTTATCGGCCACGCCCACTTTTTTAGTTACGCGCTTTGCCGAAAATTTCGAAAAAACTAAGCTACTGCAACTAAGGCATGATCATACTCTAATCCTATGTTTTTTGGCACGAGAAATCGTTTAGAACTAATGTCTAAGACCTTAAACCAGTATTTTGGCCGTTATGGGCCACGCCCACTTTTTGTCATCAATATGGTGGCCGAAAATCTGAAGTTATTATATTGATTTAGCTAGGGCATGATTATGCTCTAATCCTATGTTTTTTGGCACGAGAAATCGTTTGAAACCAACGTCTTAGTCCTAAAACTAATATTTTGGCCGTTATGGACCGCACCCACTTTTTGTCAGTAATACAATGGCCGAAAAATCTGAAGTTATTTTATGGATTTAGCTAGGGCATGATTATACTTGAATCCTAGTTGCTTTTTCACGAGATGTCGATTAAAGCAATTACCAAAACGCTACAACAAATATTTTGGGCATTCTGGACCACGACAACTTTTTGACATCAATATTATGGGACTCTACAGCACAGGACTCTACGGCTGGGACACTACGGCACAGGATTCTTGGGCACACTTTTCAGTTTTGGGGACGCTGCGGCACACTTTTGTTTTTAGGGTGGACTCTGCGGCACACTCTAAGTCATGGTTGCAGTTAGGGTAATGGAGAAGGGGACATTTTTTTCCTCTTACGACAGATACCTCTCATCAGAGATCAGGAACATACGGTAGATACTGCTTGTTAGCTGACCCTATTAGGATTACAGATATGGAATCTACGAGAGATACTGCTTGTGACCTCATTAGGATTCCGGGACTCATCGTACTTCGTTCCCATGAGAAGAATATTATTACTTGATTGCACATGAACTAGGTATCTGACGAAACAACCAGATAGTAGAAGAGACACCTCTCTGTAGGATCAAATCATCAAATACATTTATTCTCTACCAATGTTCGACAACGAAGAAGTCAAGATAGTGAGGGGGCGGACAGCTGGATCTCAGAATCTCCTGCCCCTTGGATTCCGCTATTCGAAGAGTGGGAAGCCCACCCTGGATGGCAGACAGGCTTGAAGGTGCGTGAAGAAGAACGACTGCTGCAATGGAAGGCTCTGCACGGACTCCCAGGGGAACCTCGACAACTTCAAGCAACCACACTGCCACGAGCCAGACCTTGCTGACTGTGAGCTGCGTGAGGGTCATCTACAACATGGCTGACATGGCGGAGAACACTCATCGCCCCCTACCTAATCCACTGCTCCACCACTGGCTCCATCTCCCCAGGACACCTGCCAGACTACCTAGTGAGGAGGCTACCAAGAAGAGAGCTCAACGCATCCGGCGAAAGAAGAACCCTCATAGAGGCCCCCACCTGCCTTGCAGAGCTGGAGATTGAGGATGATGACTGTACTTCCTTGGTGGTGACCTGATGCTGAACATTGACGGAACCTTTGCCTCCTGTCCTTTCTTCCCTACCCTTGAGATTGAATTGAATTCTGAAAGTTGGCTTTGATATGATGAAGATTACAACTACGATTTTCATGAGCATTCAGCAACCATTAAATTAAATCTACTGTACAATGATCGTTGCATTATTAATGTGGAAGGGCACCCTCAAAGCCTCAAGAAGGCACCAAGCTAGATGGAAGATGACTATTTCTTAATAATATAATGCTTTTTGACCTGCCATAATATCAAAATATCATCAAAAACTCGTAGCTGCGACGTATCTTGGCAGCCATAGTATTTGTGAAGTGGTTTTAAGCCTGAAGATAAAAGTGTTATCAATAAATTATACATCGACCCCCTTTTTAGTGCTTTTTGAATCATGATTTAAGTTCGGATATTCGATGACAATAGGAGGACGTGGTCCAAAATATTGAATTTGCGGTAAGAAAATTGCCCATGTCAAAGACCTATTATGTGAATAGAATCAGCCTTAGTTGATCATGCCGTATAATAACTTCGGATTTAGACCATAATATTGATACCAAAAAGTAGGTGTGGTCCATAACGGCCAAAATATCAATCTGCAGACTTAGACATTGGTTCTAAACGATGTCTCGTGCCAAAAAAACATAGGATTAGAGTATAATCATGCCCTAGCTAAATCAATATAAAGGCTTCAGAATTTCGGCCATTATATTGATGACAAAAAGTGGGCGTGGTCCATAACAGCCAAAATATCTATTTGAGGACTTAGACATTGGTTCTAAACGATTTCTCGTGCCAAAAAACATAGGCTTAGAGTATAATCATGCCCTAGCTAAATCCATATAATAACTTCAGATTTTCGGTCATTGTACTAGTATCACTGACAAAAAGTGGGTGTGGTCCATAACGGCCAAAATATTAGTTTTAGGACTAATACGTTGGTTTCAAACGATTTCTCGTGCCAAAAAACATAAGATTAGAGTATAATCATGCCCTAGCTAAAGCAATATAATAACTTCAGATTTTCGGCCACCATATTGATGACAAAAAGTGGGCGTGGTCCATAACGGCCAAAATACTGGTTTAAGGTCTTAGACATTAGTTCTAAACGATTTCTCGTGCCAAAAAACATAGGATTAGAGTATGATCATGCCTTAGTTGCAGTAGCTTAGTTTTTTCGAAATTTTCGGCAAAGCGCGTAACTAAAAAAGTGGGCGTGGCCGATAAAAGCCGAAATATTGGTCTTAGAGCTTAGGTGATGCTTGCAATCGATTTCTGGTATCAAA
Source organism: Beroe forskalii (assembly GCA_011033025.1). Lineage (NCBI taxonomy): Eukaryota > Metazoa > Ctenophora > Nuda > Beroida > Beroidae > Beroe > Beroe forskalii. The sequence goes on along the minus strand of WFMF01000709.1, from coordinate 49,284 downwards.
AAACATAGGTTTAGAGTAAAATCATGCCTCGTTTTCGTCATAATAATTTTTTAACGATTTTAATCAAATAGTCCCACGGTCAAAAAAGGGCGTGGCCACCCTGAGTTTTCCGGACACCGAAAATTTGAACAAAAATTTTTGGTGACTCTAGGGACCCATTTGAGTCGATTGGCACACTGAAACCTTTGTTATGAATTTTTTCCCAGATGCCACCTCTATTCAGATATGATTCCCTTACTATAAGGCGGAATTTCTTATAGGCTATATGGGAAGATGGTTTGAGCCTATTTGGGTGCTGTGATGACGTCATCAAAATTGCGTAAAACCACTAAAATAGCGTATTTTGCGATAAAATGCTATTTTGCGCTACTTTGAACATCTCTAACTGAGAGAGTTTTCATCGGAATATGTTTTACTTCGATATTTTGCTTTTTAGACCTCGAGATTTAGCTATAAAACGAGTTTCAAGGTGATCGGTCGAAATATGTTGTCATGCGAAGCCTCTAAAAATTGAGCCGCAAAATGGTTGAAATTACGTTAATGATGAAAATTGTACTTTAGCCTTATTCTGTGTTACGATGACGAACTAATAATGGTTTCTTCATGTCTCGCAGTTACTAAATGTGGGAAATATACGATGAAATAGTGTGAATCACGTGAGTTCACGTGGACGTTTTGTAGAAATTAGGTGATTTAAATAAATTGATATTTACACGCGATTTTCGACTTGATAACGTTGAAATGGGTTCAAATACGACTAATGCACGAAGAATTAGATCTGGGTGCTACATTTCAGCACGTGAGTTCACGTGGACGATTTGTAGAAATTAGGAAATTGGTCAATTCTAGTAATTCCAAGTTAGAATAACGTTGTTTCGGAATGCGTGAGGTTTAGTTACGTTAGTTCCAACCGAAAGAAATGGACTGACGTCACCAAATCAGCAGGGGGTTACTACGACAACCGTCTCGGTTTTGGAGAGCCTATTAATTGAGTACTAACTCCCCTTGTCCAACTTCCCAATTGGTCTAACTCCCCGTATCTAACTCCCCTATGTCTAACACCCCTATATCTCACAGAATTTGAACTAACTCTCCGTGTGTTTTCAGTACCAGGACGCCACCGCCGAAGAGGAGGGAGAATTCGACGAGGAGGAGGAAGGCGAAGAGGAGGCCTAAGCAGTGTGACGTAACCACCAGTCACCATGACGATGTGTTGATGACGTCACTAGCTGACGTCACCATGGCAACGTCATAACTCCACAGTTCTTTGGAATGTACAGCTCGCCATGTATAGATTCGACGACCAACACACAAGCGATAATACGAAGGCTGGAATTCTTTGGGACACTTTGTATTTACACCATCATTGTTTTTCTGTGTATATATTTATTTTCACTTTCATCCATTCCAATAATTATGTGTACATTTTCTACTTTCTTGGTTTTTAGATACCTTCTATTTCTGATGCCTCACGTAAATTTGTGCTCTGTCAATTGTACTAAAATCTCTGTAACCTAATAAAAGCAAAATGTAACAAAATTAAACCGCATAACTTTGTTTTATTAACCTCGTGGACCAATGTTCTCTCAAACTTAAGTAATTCAAAGTACTAAACTATACTCGGCAACTTTATGAGAAAGAGGAAAAGTAGTGTAGTTACGAACATTCTTCAATTAAGACGGCGGCTAAATTGTTACAATTGAAGAATGCTCGTTACTACACTACTAGTCCTATTTCTTATAAAGTTGACGAAAAATACCTATTCTGCTCTCCATATTATACTTCTCAGAACATTTGAGTAGTACTGGCTTGGTCACGTGACCCAAAACTTTGATCTGGGTTAGCAATTGACACCAATTGACTTTAAACATTCAGTACTGAAGTTTCAAGTACAGTACTGGAAGTTTCTGCACCAGGTCAGTTCAAAGTGTTAGGTCACGTGACCAAGCCGGCACTATTCAAATGCGTTGAGTTTAATAATCTACTTAAGTAATTGTTGCAACCTACACAGACAGTTCAAATGGTCAAGCATAACTCCGAATCTTAGACATCAGTATCATAATTCAGAGTGCATTAAATCATAATTAATTGTACTGTTGAGTCTTTCTTGGAAGCATGAACATGAAATTTAGATTCTAAAAATACGTCACAAAAAACTATATGTACGGTTTTGCACTCTTACAGTTCTTATCGAAACGCACTGTACGTATCTCATCATAAGACCTACTTACTTTCCAAAATTTTAATCGACGATCATGTATAATTAATGTACAACATTTAAAACCAGTCCTTTAACCTGTAATTAGATCAAGAACGTGCCTGGAAAAACAAACAAAACCAAACAACAACAACTGCTGCTGCTAGGTTTATACCACTCACCTCTCGCCCGGCATGTGAACAGCCCCAAACGTGTTGTGGTTTCCGTCTAGCAGTGACCTGACTATACCGAACTGCAGCGTCGAGTCTCTGATTCGGAGTGGGAAGGTTTGTCCTGTCGGGGAGAATATTAAGAAAATGGGATGATCAGGTCTCCACACGCTATTTGGCACACCGGCTGACAATTTTAGGAGGCGATCTGTTAACTTATCTACGACCTTATAATGATTTGTACGATGTTAATTATCATATCATCAATTTTAATTACAATCAATAATTTTCGCCCATTTGAATAGTGCCGGTGATTTCGTCATGCATGATATGCGACTTAATCTGCCGACACTCCATAGCGTAAAGGACAGGTTTCACTCTGAATGCCACCACCGTGTTTGAAAATGAAATTTTGCGACAAACTGTTAAAAAGTTTCATAACTCTTTATGGCAAATCATGCAATGAAGCAACCTGCACAATTCAGATAAGCTGTAAGCGAAGTTTAGTCCAGTTTAGTTCAGTTTAGTCCAGTTTAGTTCAGTGTGTCTCCATTTTCAGTGTCTAATAACTAGGACAGCAGGCTGCTCTAAAAATTGAAAATGAATACCATGCTCCTTGATAATTGTCTGAAAAGCTCATTGCCCACTGTGTAGTGTGTACAGCGTAGTGGTGTACACTGTATCTATAGATAAAATCATAGTGTGATACAAGCTAATATACAGTGTACGTAGATTGGCTATCCGAAATGCACTGGGCTCAAGCCTTTTTCGTCATGTCGTCATGATATTATCATGTTTTGTACATTACAAATAGTGAAACCTGGGATGACGATCACATCCAAAGGAACCAGGAACAAGTTGACGGTTTGACCCTCGAGCCAGTAGTTGCACCCCTCAACTCTCTGCATCGGCATGTCTGAGGCGGAAGAGTAAGTAGAATTTGTAATAATCATGGCAGACTGCTGGCTCACGAAATAGGATAGAATTATCTGGAAATGACGGGGTGAAAATGGCGGGTAAATAAAATTATGGTTTCAATAGATTACTGTTAAACTGCTCGGAAGGAAGTATTCATTATTCAACCTAGAGAGCTATCACGCCTAAGGCACCATTCACGTTTAAATAGATATCTACACATGGCACCAATCCTCGATTTACCTAGATATGAATGCTGCGAAGGCACTGCTATGTCGTAGTCTACAGCTTCCAAATGTTGGGCTCGTTCCAGTTGAACATGAGGTCGAGGCATCCTGGCAAGTTGTTCTATAGCTTCCTCCTCTGCAATTTGATCTTGCTCAAGTTGTTCTATAGCCTCTTCCTCTGCAATCTGATCTTGCCTCAATTGCTCAACAGCTTCCTCCTCTGCAATCTGATCTTGCTCAAATTGGTCTGCAGCTTCTTCAATCGCTTGTTGTTCTCGCTGGTGCTCATGCCATTGTTCTTCTAAAGCTTCTTCAGAATCTAGTTCAGCTAGATCTTGTAATACTTGTTCAGCTTCTTCAGGAGGAAAGTTGCTCAAAATTATTGATGCAAAATTTTGATCAATTCCTGAAGCCTCATTCTGAACTTCAGGATGACCATCTTCCTCTGTATCTTGCATATCCAACTGTTGATTTTCCACGGCATTTTCATTATCTTCAACTATATCCATCCCTGATTGGATTGTCCCCACTTAGTTCGTGCTATCACTAATTAATATATTGCAAAGAGTTTGTCATGCTGAAATCAATATTTTGTTAGCTCAGATCAGGTTCTAACTGTGGTGTCAATGGTATAAAACTTAATAAATAGGTTGAAAACCCACAGTTACCATCTAATCATAGCTCCCAGCTTCCCAAAACTAGAATTACATCAGTTCTTACTTATAATTTTTCATTCATTTCATTAAGATCAGTAGGTACAAAATTACCTGATCCTTCTTCATATTGTCTGTCATTGTCATCTGGTGGAGTTTCGTCCATAGATTAGTCTATCTAGTTTTCCTGATACATCTATTTATTCATCAGCCATTAAACATTCCTAAGAATGAATAATCGATTTTTTGGTGGTTGTCTTGTAAAACATATAGAATTTATATCACTATCATATTATCAAAGGGAATCCTATATAAATTTATTTATTTAGGATGTTGATTCATTGAATTGCTGCAATCTTGCAATGATACATGACAATTCATCATGAAAGAGGAATTAGCATGGTATTTATTTCACATTAAATTCCATCATTGATTTGTACTTAGTAACAAGAAATATCACAAAAATTAATTACGACATTACCATTAACTTCTACAGATTCATCAAATTCTCATGACATGAACATGAAAAGGTGTCACCAACATTTTACTTTGTTTTATAGAAATGGCACATTTTACTTTGTTAAAATGCTGTGTTTTCATTCATATTCATTCATAGATCTCCTCAGATCAATTTCCCATTGTCGACTTTTAAGTTGGTCTTTCTTCTTTTTCTTAATAGTCTCAGTTTTTAGTTTGATCTTCCTCTTATGGATTAGATTATCCTCAATACTGCTTTGATCATTGGGCTTGAAATGTGTTACCTTAGCTGACTTCTTTTCAGGAACACCTAATCCTCTTCTGTCGGTTTTCAACTGTGTTTTGATAAGATTCTTCCTTCCAGATCCAGAGGGTCCTGTAAAGTGCATGTTATTTCTTGGAATCATGAGATTAATGAAACTGAGACCAATGCTCATTTACCTTATTGAATTAATTTGGTCATATTCCAATTCAGTATAATATATTGACATTAAAACAGTTTTAATAATTCTTGTCTATCTAAATAAATTTTTAAAACATATATTTTGATTCATTTAAGCTTTAAAAGAACAAAAACTTACCCAGGCCCATGCTTTCAGTCCAGCCACATTTTTCCATCAACTTATATCCAATACTGCATGAATCTAAGTGAGGATTTATTTCTAGAACAGGCCGTTTTTCTGCAATTAAATGCCCAATTGATGTGTCATGGTAAAAATCTTTATAATTTGTCTGGCAAACTTCACAGAACTTTTCCTTTGATCCATTCATACTTGAATGATCCATATTTCTCTTACTGTCAACCTTTCTCTTATGCAACATCACAATTCTATTTATCTTATCATCATGAACACTTTCAACTATGTCATCAAATGAATGGCCATATGAATCAAAGAGTTTGGTTATAGAAGGAATTAATGATAAAATGAAGCTCAAAGAATGGTAACTTTTGTTTATAACAGCAGTCATAGCAATGTTGCAACCATGGCTATCAGACAGAACAGTCAATGAGGTCCCATCATTTATAGAATGTTTGCCAAACCATTCCTTGACTTCGTCAATTTCATCATTACAGACACTTGTGTAGAGTTTGGAGAATGACTTAGCACTGACACAGGAAAGTGAATGATTCTTACTGCTCCTTAACAATGGGACAACAGGCTTTACATTAAGAGGTGGTTCACTGATTATGTGCTTATAAAAGCTAGCTGAGTCTGAGGACACTGTGGACTCAGTAGAATATAGTTTGACATCTTTCCCTTTATTTATGTCTTTGTTGCATTTTTTCTTGACAAAGTCTACTGGGGTGAATGGTAACATGTTTCCAATTCGATAAGGAGAAGTAGACTTCAAAAATGTTCATCTTAGTAAACCCTTAGCACAACATGATGCCATACATTGCTCTATCATGTGCGTTACATCCCTGTACAATTATAGTTTAAAGAAATAACTACCATGCATGGACTCATGAACAACACAATTTTCTTATTTACAGGGACAACATAAGCTTACTGAGCTTAACTTTAGCATGTGCTAAACTTCAGCATGTTTATGTTACTAGGTTCAGTACTATTGAATGGTTTAGCACATCAAACTATAAAATAAGATTTTGATGAAAAAATCAACACTTTTATCAAAAACAAATATCTTCATACTCCTTTTTTTTGAAAATCTCCGAAGAGAATGAAATAATATAAATATATATTCTGAGAAAGCACTAGAGGTGCATCACCAATAGTGTATCACAAATTCACAAAGCATCATCAATATAATTTAAGTTTAAAAAGTAAAATAAAAATATATTACAAGTTCTGATCATTACAAATTAACCAAGTGTTCAAAAAAACAATCCCTGTCATTAAAAAAGCCCCTGCTGTTTACTGGATACTCGGACCCACTACTTGAAGGATTTCTATTTTCTCCCATCCCTAGCGCGCAACACTCGGAAGTAATTGGAGGGTCGTTGTGTGCGGGGTGGAGGGTAGGGTAACATCCTACAACGCGTCGTATCGACACCCCTGGTTTTAGGGGAAACACCTATAGCTATGCGGGCTAAGGAAGTCTGACCCCTTCGCCTTCCTAGCGGGCGCACGCGTCCGCCGACAATGCAGCGAACAGCTAAACACGTATACCCGTGGTTTCCTAAGCCCGCATAGGTGTGTGTACGCGCGCGGCGCTTCCCTACGGGACACACCCCTGTTCTGGGGAAGCGCGCCGCGCAACGCAGACAGGGATATACGTGTTTAGCAAACCCGTGGTGTTTCCACATGATAAAAACGGCGCGCACTGAGTGCGCGCCATTCCCACCATTAAATCTCCAAGGTGGGAATGGCGCGCACTTGCAGTGCGCGCCGTCTTTAATGTGGAAACACCACGGTACCCCTGTTATTGTCGCGCGGTTCCTAAGCCCGCATAGGTGTGTGTAAGCGCCGCGCGCTTCCCTACGGGGCCGGGGAAGCGCGAGCCACACAGCACAGGGATATACGTGTTTAGCAAGGTAACATCCTACAAAACTCTGACATTTCATTTTGAAAGGTTGAGGTATCTATGACATTGACGTCACTCAGAAAAACAAAATTTTGATTAAATGCTAGTGGTAATATGATTGATTACATGGATATAACGACCATGATCAAAATCAAATATAATGGATAATAATTCAAACAATAAAATAACGATAACACTCAACAGTACACGTCAGATTTTTAAACTAAAAGTACTTGCTATCTTGGCTGTTTCAGTTTGGCAATAAATCTCTACTGTTGCAAATGCTAGAGAATGAAACTGATTGCACATTAGAATTAAAGTTAAACTTAAATCGAATAATATAATAAAATAGACATTCTAAACTAGGTATATCATTTTTCTACGATAAAATTCAAGATAAGATGAAATGCATGTGAAGTTAATGACCAGCTGCCCCACGGCCCAAGTACATCATTGACCGTATATCGACTAGTCATCTTATTATTTGATACATGCATGGTTCAATAATCAATTCGAGAGCAAGAAAAGTTCTTATTGATAATGAATATGATATTGATGAGTCGACAAATTAAAATTTTCTTTGCTACAAAATCAAAAAGTCATAGATTGTTCGAACTATGACTTAAAATTAACTCAAATACACAAAATTTTAAATAAGAAAACCAAGTTCTATATATTTATAACTTACAGTTTCACTTTGAACTAGTTTATTATTAAATTTACATACTTATTATTGGAAGGCAGCCAAAAATAAACTCTATTTCGTTACGTATTCGCCACTTGAGAGCGTTGCAGCGGAGATGCCAAAACCAACGCCTTTCGGTCCAAAGTGCTTTGCATGGCAGTCTGAAAATAGATTAAGTCTTGTTATGTCGTCATAGAGTGAATTCATTACAAATGACAAATAAATGCTATAAACGGATTAATATAAAAAGACATAAAATGGAGCAGTTAAGGCGCAAAAATCTGTGTGCTATGCAGGGGTAGAATAACATATTATAGCAAGGTGCTTCAAGGTGCTTTTAGCTGTAAAATTTATTCAACTAGCGGACCAAATCCCAATGACGAACTTAAAAACAGGTAGCATGAAACAGGAAAGAAGAATTCCCTGTGCAACACACATATTATGCTTGCTGTGACAATTTATCAAACTGTTATTGAGACGATCAGATAGTCTCTTTGCCCTTTGGATATAAAATTGTAAGGCACCTGCATCGTTACGCGTCGATCGAATGAACTGATCAAATGAAAAACGCACACAATCGTGCGCGCTTGCTTTTTTGCGCGGATGTCTTCATAAAAGTGTATTGTGCGCGTTTTTCATTTGATCAATCCATTTGATCGACGCGGAACGATGAAACCACCTAAGATCTCACTTCAAAAATTACAGAGGGTAGACCTCAAGATCAATTAATGGCCCTATTTGGTTAAGATTCTGCTGAGTTTGAGAACAATGAACTAATGGAAATTTCGATTATTTTCATCGAGTTTGATAAAGCGTTTAGCAGCAGCCCGCCATATATACTCACAAACTCACACATGCACACACAGCCTAGACTTTGTTGTGGGGTCCAAACTCCTTAGCGTGGCACGCTGACACGCAAATAAACACGTATTATCAATTATAAGTTAAGATTTAAGATAAAGATTTGAAAACAATGAGTGTGTACATTGAATATAGCACGATTTTTTGTTCCAAATTTCTAATTCAGTGGACATTGAACATCAGATTTATTTCTACAATAAGTCAATAATCAGCGAGTTGGTCCTCTTTTCAATCTTCCTTGATTGGCAACGACAGATATGAATTAAACTGGGACAGTGCGCATGATCACGTACGTTGAAATGACGCGCAAGTGGATGTGTCACTGAGCCCCTCAGGCCTACCGACAAGTGCACCTATTATCATTCAGACTCATTCTCAGATATGGCGACAGAAGATGTGCAATAGACAGGGTGAGGACAGAGCTAATCCCTTTGGGAATGCGTAATACAAGCAACGTGTAATTCATGAGAGCTTGTTTTCATTTCGTTTCATTAGGACCTCCCTTGCGGGAGGTGAGCCTAGCCCCGAGGTACTGCAATACGGGGAAGACTCGTGGTCCGGCTGAAGCAAGCTCCACATCCGAGACCAGTTGCCAAAAATCAATTTAATATTGAAGCTACTCGATGAGTAGCGTATCAGATATTAAACTGATAAGAACAGATACTACACTTGATCTTAGCCAAAAGGCCGAGAAGCGATGAGCTGAGGATGCGTGAGGAGGCTATATTCGGCACCAAATATATTTCCTTGCGTTTGGATCGTGAGACTATTTCTATCATATTTCTGTCGATATTCGATTCAAAGTGCTGGTAACATTTTTGAAATACTGTTTCGAAATATTCCCACGAAAATTACCGGGGCCTTTTGAAAAACATCCGGTGAAAACCAATTAACATTGCTCAAACCAACACAACGTTGAGCTATGATAAAGTAGTTGCCAATGCTTCAAGAGAGCACAAGTGAAACTTGACACGCAGAATGCCAAGTCTCCAAGTAATAAAGTGAGAGGGAGTGCTCAGTCAGTGCACATAAAACAAAGACAGCAGACACGTTATTATATCAACAAGGCAGCTCAAGAGAAGGAGTATTTAGTAACATGATGACGTCTACCATTCTAAGTTCTAATTTTCTAAGTTAGAATGGCGTTAAGTCAAAGAGGTATTTAAGTATTAACCAAGACCGACTTATAAGTACAGTGGGCTTTATTGCAAGATATTCAAAACGTGTAGAAAACAGGCCAAGTGCCAACATTGACAGGCTACAATATCTCGGAGGTCAGATAGCATCTGAACGGCTGTGAAAATGTGACGGAATTGGAGAAATGCCAAAATAGTATTAACTTATTAAGTAGTAAATAAGTACGACATAAACGTACATTTACGCTGAACATTGAACGAAAAAGCGGTATGTTTGATGTTTCTATTTGACAGCAAATAACAATCTGAGGAGTTTAACTTAATCCAGATATGTCCAACCACGAACAAACACGGCAACACCCTGCACTGCTTTGTCATTTCCCATTGGTCAAGACCCATTCTCTTCGAAACGGTTTAATTCAGGTCACAGGACATAGATGGAGTCAAAGAGCTGATTCAAACAATAATTTCAAATCAGATCGAACTGCCAAACCATTGTCCATTAAATCCAGCTTCAAGTAGAGACCAAAATAGCCGTCACAATTCTTATCAGCAGTAACTTACTTTTGCAGTAGATCTCGCTCTCGTGTTCCAAGACGGATCCAGCTGGGAGAGTGGTGTTGCAGGCCTTGCACTTCACACAAACTTTGTGGAAAATCTGGGGATTTAGCTCATTAGATTTACAGTTAATGAACTTTGTGTCACGTTAGCGAAAAATAAATTAAATTCGCGCTCGTTTTGGGCGTGGCGATCGATCCGGGCCGCATGCGCGCGCAGAACTAATGAGTTCCGACGCGCGATTGACAAAACAAATTTTGCATATGATTTCGCGCGTTACAGTAAGACCATGTAAAATGCGGGGCGGGAAATTTCATGGGAAATTCATTTGGATGTGAACCATTTTAAACCATGTTAAACCGGTCAACAAAATTTAACAATCGCTAAACTGCTAATGACGGAGTGTAAGGAAGCTCTCGAAATGGTGGGAATACGTTCTATTGGGGTAGGAGTTGTTAGTAAAACTGTTAAACCAGCCACTTTCTGAGTAATGACAAAAGACAAAAGACAAAGGGATGGTGCTGTGAAAGGCTAAACACACTAGTTTACATTCGTGAATTGTTTACAAGGAAAGACATACATTCTTATGTATATTTCTTATGGCTGAAAAGTACTGAATCTGCCTGTTCATCCTTTCATTCGAAGGCAATTTTCCCTTGTTTCATTCAATCAAATAAATGACTTAGTCACATTATGAAGTTTATTATGATTTATGAAGCTGATTGAGACATTTGATCGTAGCCGAAACAAGTTTATGGTTGTCATAAACACATTAATTGCTGCATTAATTAAATGATCGTGATTGAACAATCAATTGCTCTGTCCTTGTCGCTGTTAGCGAATAATATAATCAACCACATCATCGTACATACTGAATGTACACAAAGAGAAATAAATCCTTGCATCATTGAAAAGACACCTCAAAGATGACCATGATAGAAATGTGTCGTGTTGCTTACTCTCATACAGTGGCACTACAGCCATACAGTGGCACTACAGCCATACAGTGGTACTATAGTCATACAGTGGCACTACAGCCATACAGTGGCACTACATACGGCGTATTCAAAGTGGCACGTGTTACAATGCAAAAGTCAGGATTATTATGCGACATAAACATAATATTCATAGCTAATATAATATTCAGAGGGATAATATAGCGATTCACCATGAGTCGTAACACCATCACTAGGCAGTGTTAGGTGCCGATAGGTGCTAAATTCCTCGCTAAACGTTCAGCATGTCGCTCAAGTCCTAATAAGTGAATAAAACCTAATATATGAGCATATGTCAGACCGGGTTTCCCACGGAAATTACTAGTGCCAGCCAGGGATAGGTCTGAGTGATTTAAAGTTAATAATTTTATCGTAAGGGGTCGGTTAGCAAAGTTAGGAAATAGTAACGTTTAGTAAACTGGTTTAAAAAGTCAGGATTTTGGAAAGTTTACTTCTCGTTGCAAAGTGTATTTGTACGATAGCTAAATGAAATAGAATGTCATTGGTTCATTGGAATATCTTGAATTCACCAAATGTACCTTGAATTTATTCCAGATTCCCGACCTAAGGTATGCAAAATAACATAGAACAATATTTTGAGAGTTTGAGTATTACAAAAATGCAGCTCTGTACGAAATGTTTGAGAATTTTGAAAGAATGTGGAGGTCATTGGAGAGTCTTGTGATGTGGTCACAAGGTCTGTAGCTATTCCTTAACATACTGTCCTAAACAAGTTTAAACGTCGAAAATAAATCAAGCAACGTTTTTAGGTTTCATTCTTCAGTATTTCGGGTTATATATCCTGCATTTTTACCATTTTGACGAAGTTTTACGGAGAATTTGCTATATAATACGTATATGTTTGAAGAATGTCTTGGTACATATGCTTTCAACGGGTATTTCGTAGGGCATTGCAAGCTGGAAGGTTTCAACACCCAAAACTTAAACAGGGTTTACCAGTCCTATACCGAATAGGTAGTTAGCTATTTCAGGGGAAATGCATGTCTACAAATGTACCCTATTACAGTGCCCTGATACAATGTGTCCTGATGCAATTAACATAATTTGGAGAAACAACCTAACTGCAAACAACCTAACTGCAAACAAACTTGCAAACTGGGGGTGTTTACTAATTCACGTAATTTCGTGGATCTATCAGTGTCTCAGCTGAGTTTAATCTAAGCATTGAGGACTGAGGTGTTATCGTGAAAGCTTATCAAAAGGTTTATTTTAACGAAAATATGAAGTTAAAATCCCGCGCGAATAACAATTACCAAACAGATTAGAATATTGGATGTGAACGGTCTTAATCTCAATCTTGTATATAAAGCGCAAGGAAAAGAAATGTGGGGAATTACTTACTTAACTAAAGAACTAACCTTGTTGAGAACGACCATTTTCTCAGCAGCGTAGACGGTTTTCTCACAGGTGTGGCATTTCTCCTGGTTGCTTATAACCACCTGAAGATTGAGAAAGTGAGATGTTGGGACAATCTGAGATAATGAGATAGTGGTATAATGAGATAGTGAAATAATGATATATTGAGATAGTGAGATTGCATGAGATAGTGAGATTGAATGAGATAATGATATAATGCTATAATGAGATAGTGGGTAAAACCATTTTCTCATCAGTGTAGACGGTTTTCTCACTGGTGTGGAACTTCTCCGGGTTGCTTATATCCTCCTGTACAGTGAGATAATGAGATAGTGAGATGATGAGACGATGAGATGGTGAGATGATGAGATGGCGAGACAGCGAGATAATGAGATAGGGGGATTACTGAGTTACTGAGCCATTGTGAGTTGAGTTTAGGTTCTAAGGTTGTGATTGAGATCTGAGCTGAATAAATAAGGAGGGAGAGGGGTGCGACAAGCGGACTTTTAGGCTGCTTCAGACTATCAGAGAGTGGATTCAAACAGAATTAGAACCTAGGTAGTGAGATGAGTATGTCATTTATTTCATATTACTACTTTACTATATTAGTTAAAGTTTCACTTTTGGTCAAATTTCATTTTTCTTCAAAATGAGTACACTAGACTAAGTCTGAAAGACTTATCTCATGTTGATAAAGAAGTATAAATACAATGCTGCTGAGGTGTTGTTTGGACTGACGAAATTAAATTAACACTCAATGCCACCTAAACCTAAAACCACATACAAGTCATGGTATTGATAAATTGACAAATTAGATGTCTGTCAACACCCAAACACATACAAACAGTACAGACTACTGCAGGCCCAAATAGAAAAACACGTGAAGTCAAAAATGGGAATACAAATTACACAAGGCACTTCTTACATACCTCCTTTCCGGTCTTATCGATTTCATACATCTAATTTATGAGTCTCTCGAGACAAAAAAACATATCAAATTGCAGCACTTCAGTACGAGTTTTTGGACAAAGGCACGCAAAAGCACGTTTGCAGAAAACTTCAATAAGAGAAACCCTCTTATTACAGAACTTGAGATTCTGATTAACTTGAAAGGTTACAGTAGGTAAAATGGGCTTTTTAGGGGGATGAAAAAGGTTACTTATAAAGATGGCACCTGGCACCTACCTTGCTGGCACCTGGTACCTACCTTTATGGCACCTGGTACTTACTTTGCTAGCACCTACCTTGGTAGCACCTACCTTGGTGGCACCTGGCACCTACCTTGCTGCCCCCCTCGTGGGTGTTCTTGAACTTGCTAACAGCTGGTTTCTCATCCTCGGTTTGTAGACACCCAGCAGTGGCACCACCTCCAACTCCTGAAATGTATTGGAAGTTATGTGAAACCGGAGTCAGTCCTGACAAAGAAACAGACAACCACTTGCCAACGAACTGACGAGCAAACATACTGCTCCATGGATTCAGCCAGTCAACCAGGGAATTAGTTTCTGGACAAAAGATTATAGCGCAGGTACTCAGATAGACCAACTAACACAGACGAACATACTGAGATACTGGTTGATCCAGGCAAAGGAAAACCAGTGAATACCGATATCCCATTCTAAACATAGAGCCCACGACACAAACACATAAAAAGCAGCGACTCAAACAACAAAAGCACAAACGGAAACTTACTTGAACGAACTGCAGTTGATTGCTAGAGTCTCTACAGGGCCATCCAAATTTTGGACCGCCCGAGCTGCATCGCAGCCACGATGCTCCAACTCCAGTCTAACAGAAGGTTGGAAGCTGAGTTAGCAAATTAAAATCATCAGAAGAATTAGTTTATTTAGCAAGGCTCGATTACTTACACTGCGATACCCATCCACTAGCAATGCGTATATCTGAGATTCATGTAATAAAGTCTGTTAGCTTGGTTGTGAGCTGTTGTGGCTCTGCTATACGGTGAATGGGCAGGAATTTAGATGTTCCCCCTCACATTGGACGAAACAATATGAATATAGTAGGTGCATTATGTGTTCCCAAGGTCTTTGACAAACCAGCCAGAGAGTTGAATCTATCTTCTTACTCGGGAAGCAGAAGAAGTCACAAGAAACCATTGCACTGAAGTGTTTTTTTTAGAGTTTTAGACTGTCGCTTGATCTGAAAGTCTAGACTCTCAGACAGCCAAACAACTCCCTTAATAATGAGACACATCACACAGTATGTCATCATGACAGTTGTCATGCCAGTTGCTAGCCTGTGAAGTGACAGGCACAATGACAGCTGAGATTTGACAACTCTCTGTGTTCGGAAGACGCTGATTATTCTAAATACTGCACATTCATGTGCAGTATTTAGAGTCTAGACTTCGTATACGTAGAAGGGTATTGTATATCTTAGCATTTCGTTCTTACAAACCTTATTAATCAAAAGATGATAGTCATATGTTTCAAAAATGCTCAAAAGCTGGTAACTTCTGAGTATAATAGGGACATCATGTGGTATTCAATGGATATTCATTATTCACAGATCATAGATGCGGCTTCGACCTTCGTTATAAGAGATGGACCTTACTACTTAGTACGCATTCGAGTGGATTAAAGTCCTCTTCATGACTCAAGCAGACGCCATGTAGACATACTCAACATGAATCTGTTTTGGGTTAGACGTACTCGTAGCGTCTAAATTGGCCAACTAACCCTCGATGGTATGCAGGTAGACATACCACAGTACTCCAGCACTATCCAAGAACTTTTGTTCGTTAGTACCAAAAACTTTGAATTATAATTTAACTTGTAGGTGTTTAACTGCCCCTATTGTAAAGCTTCCATACACATGATTACCAAGTTACGATTACCAAGGGATTCTGACACAGGAACCTATTATCCAAAATTCCCTAGCTGGTAAAGTGATACCACATTTCTAGTTGGTACAGAGATGAGAGATACCACCTTGCTGGCTGGTATAAGGATACCACTTTGCTAGCTGATATAAAGATACAACGTTGCTAGCTGGTAAAGACTATAAAGAAACCGTCTGCCTGCTGGTACAAAGACACGATGTTTCAAATTAAATTGCAACAAACAGATTGCTGTAGGAGTTTTTTCTTCTATACTGCATCAATATCCAAGATCGATGCAAAAGCAATATTTTCTGAGAGTTATTTCTATTCATCGGAATACCGATAACGCAAGAAGTAAGAACTGACCTTTAGGTCCGTAGTGTTTTCCGTAGCAGTTCTTGCAGTAAGCCACGGAGTCATGCTCCACCTCCATTCCAGAGGTCAGAGCCTTCTTGCAGTGACCACACTTGAAACACGTCCTGAGGGAGAGAATCATACTTGTGATGGGTGATAGAAGAAATAAACATGGCCACTCGATTAAATAACGCACCATAATTTGAGCAGTGAACTATTTGAATGATTTGGTAACTATTGAGTATAGAGTGCCCATGAATGATTGAATTTCATCAAATGGAAATACAAGGCAAACTTCAAGTCTAAATTGAGCTAACAAACACCAGCTTAATTGTGCCACTGTTCACTGACTTGTGGTAGATGTTTCCGAGAGCCTTCAGCTCCTCCGCCATGTAAACACTCTTCTCACAGACATGACACTTGGGGGCACCTCCAAACCTCGGCATTGCAATGACTTGCTATTCAAGGTGGACAGGGTCAGATTAATGCGATGAAATAACTTTCTAAGCTTTTAATCTTGGAATATTGGCTATTTTCACATACTGTAGAACCTAACTGAGTTACTAGCGGGGGGAAGGAAGACAATAGGAAGTTTTGATGAAAATGTTGTAGTCCAGAACACCTGTAAGTCCCCCTCCTGGCTTAAGTAAATATTCCAACGATGGTTCAGGCATTTTATTTAACTGAGAGGAAATATTTTGTACAACACAGTAATTAAGAACAGATGTCGGACAATAAGTTACAAGAGTAACTTACTGTCAGATATTTGACCAAAATCGGAAATTTCTTGATTCAAGGAGGAGTTTTGTAACAAGAGTCCAATCGTGGGAATTTGGGAATCAAGTTTTATAAAACAAGGTTGAAAATTGGCAATAGCACTTAGCAACAACTAACTAACTATTACTCGAGCAAAGATGATTGTACAACATGTAACAAAGAAACATTGTTTAGTCAATAAGGCGGCATAATGAGAGGGAATAAAGCCTACTGATACCTCTTTAAGTAGTTTAAATACTCATGTATCGCAGTAAGTAGGTTGTCAAGTAGGTAAACAGGTAAGTACTGAATAGTCAAGGTATGTGCATATTATTGTGTTGAAGCCCCACACAATAAAATATCGCTACAATGGATCACACAAAGAGCCGCCAATATCTAAATGTTTTAATAAGGTTTTAACCTACATTTCTCAGCCATCTCTTAACAATTTACAAACAAATTAATGATAAATATAGTTCTATGGTGCGACGGATTCAAATATGGATTCAAGTTTTTCACGTTGTCACAAACAAAGTTTATTTTATCTGATAAGGGTTTTAAAAATAAGTGGTTTCGAGGAATAAATGGTCTATATCAACATAGAGCTTTAGTTTATTTGGGCAGCTAAGACCAAAAGGAAGTGATAAGAACACAGATTTAAAATATGGTTCTTCAAGTATTGCATGTGTTATAATATATACCTCAAGTCATAAGTGTCGAGAGGTGAGGGAATATAATTTATTTTAAGTTAATTTTTAGAGACAATAAACTAATGAAATGAATTAATTAATGAGAAATTACAGAATTAAGCTCTTTTATCTATAAATAGCATCATAATAGTAAACGAAAGCCATATAAAATAAAGCTAAATTATCGGAAAGGTAAGGTGAAATTTTAAGCTGGACTTCACCCTTTCAACAGAAAAAGTTATGTGTCGCAGGAAGAAGGAATCTTTTGTTTAAACTTTCTATATTAATTCAAGAGCTTTTAAATTTAGTTTTAAAGAAGGCAGAAAAATCTAGGCTGGATCTGAAGACGGGACATTTGTCTTTTTGCCGAAAAATTGATAGAAAAGATAGTAAACAGATCTTAGAGACGGAAACAGCATGTACTAACATGGAAACTGATACAGAACTTAGCAACACCGATATCAGATTAATCGAGCCACCCATAGAATTATCTACATGAAGTGGTTGTTATTCGATACGGTAACCAACACAGCACTTGTCATTGTGGGTCTGTATGGAAATGATGAGGTCACTGCAAACCATATATTATTTTAGGGCGCGACAATTAAATCTGATGATAAATAAATCTGTTGCTCAGTTTTGAGACGCAAAAAAAAGGCTCAAAATGGAAACCGAAAAGAAACAATCAAAGTTCACGAATTGGAGGACATAAGATTGACAAAGTGGTAAGATTAATAAATTCCATAGTCTGAGCTGCATCAACTAACACTCATCACACACACAGAGCTAACAGGTGGTGAAGTGTGAAGAAGTGGTGAACTTGCGCGCGAAACATTTGGTGAAACACACTTAATGTCTTGTAAGATAGTGGAAAATAGGTCGTTCATCGTCATCAATACACCACATTGCGCCATGATAATGACGTCATCAACATACAACATTACACTATAATAATGACGTCATCATCGCACTTCATTACTCTATGATAAAGAAGTCACCTTAACTGCCCATTTCTCGTGAGGGCATATTATCATTGCGGTGAGTATGACTATGAGAGACTAAGATGGTTAGCATAATCATGCAATCATGTGGTTACAAACATGTGGTGACATACTATTTAATATTGTGGTGACATATTCAACATATTCAACATATTCAACATTGTGGTTATTTAATAGTGTGGTGAAATATTCAACATTGTGGTAACGCATCCTAAATATGGTGAATGATAAACGTGCTGATATAGCGTTTCCATATTCCGTAGTGACGTAACGACTCTCATGGTGCATGTTTTAGAAGTTACGTAGTCTGGAGCCGATAACATAGACTTTATAGTTTCATAAATCAACAACCAATCACCAAACCACACATTAGTTTTCTAAATCCACAACCAATCACCAAACCACAAATCTTAGACGCACACTGTCTGTCTACACATCCTGCATATTTTGCAGCTGAAATACGGCAAAGAGCTACTAAAATACCAATTTACGATTACTAAATACTTACATGATCTACTCAAAACGCACCAATGCCTTATGCTTTTATGCTTTATAAATGCTAGACTAGTACAAGCTCCCTGGATTTAAAAAGCAAAGCACAGGTTATGCTGTACGCAATATTTACCTCTAAACTGGGCTCATAACCACTAGTGTCTAGCCTCATTATTAACTAACACTCCTTAGAAGAATAGAAAACTGTTTATGGTACAGTAGTTTACATCGTGGTAAGCTATACAATATGTATTAATTATTTAGGATTATAATTACAGGCACATGTGGTGCGCTCTTCTAAATTAAATGTACGTTAATTTTCTATGAAGCTCTAATATTCAAGAGGCCCTCATTATTGCCATTGAGAAAGAAGGCAATAAGAAAATAAGCCCCTGTATATAATTTTCTTATATATAACAGGTGCAAACGTACAAGGACTTATTAAAGCAAATAATGAATAGGTAAACATCATAGCTAGATAGCAAGGCAAACAATAAGTTATTTGTGTCCATACTGTATAAATAGGACCCCCTAAAATTCGCAGAATCAGCTGATTTGTATTAAAATACGGGGATGCCCTAGCAGTCAAGACAGCTCCATTACGGGTTATATTGGTCAATTGATAAATCCGCAATAATAAAGTTATGTCAAAAGTCATTTAGGATCTTCAGTTAAAGAAACCTCAAGCTCTGAGCGAAGAGATTTAGCCTAAAATAGTGAAATGAACTTTAAAAAACCACAAAATGTTGAAAAAAAAGGTGATTTCAAGCCACTGACACTCCTTCACAAGTTTGAGGCGTTGAAAGGTACAAAACGATTAATTCTATCGGAGTAAGGCTTGAATATTAAATATGTGTCACCGAATAATTACAGAAAATGCCGAACATTTTTTTGTAAAACTCAGTATTTTCGAGAATTGCAGGCCGCACGGGTTGTTGAAAATCATGATCACTGGATAATACAATAATTGCATTCTTAGACGTAGTTTGAATTCCTTCATGAATGCCTGAAGACGTGACTGAAGCGAGCAGATTGTGTTAAATACCTAACAAACGTACCGGAGATTTAACGTTAATTTTGATAGCCTGAATTACGGACATGAGTGACCATAATATCGGTAAATATTTCCAGACTGGACACTGGTTTTATTGTATGTAACGTTTGAGTAACAGCTAACAAAAGACTAACGACAACGCAGCGGAAAATCTAGACTCCGGCCTTGAAACTTTTTTAAATTTGCACTCAAAAAATTTAAAGAACAGTAGGTACCTACCTAGAGGACAGATAAGAATTCATAAGTAAAATATCTCGACCCCAATGCCAAAGGGTCTATAAAGACGTTTCATTTTATTCCACATAAACACATAGTGTAAGTATTGTCTGGTCAGTTATCGCAGCACCAGATGTGTTACCAGTGATCTAGCAGCTGTGCTAAGATTGTTAGTCACGTAATGTACACTTATAAATGAGGGGATAGAGTAGATTAGGAAAAAATACATCACGTGTAAAAATTACGAGAATGTTTGCAAAAAATGTCCTGCAATTCTTAGAGAAAAATTCACAAAGCTTGAAATTCTTTAGTTTAAAAACAGAGACAGATCAAAAGCAGTAACACAAAGTATGCAAGACATGATGGACAATGGTGACGGGCATTCAATTAACATATTTCATTTGAGCTGTGTAAAATGCGAAGCACTTTGAACAGTTCTCAAAGTCATGGGTGAGAAGGCGTTAATTGTAACCATGATTGACGGATCATGGTAGTTGCATCAGAACAAGTGAATCAGGAAATTCGGCTGAGATTTCCAGGGAATCATCAGATTTATAACACCCAGGGAGTACGATGAAAGAAATGGGTGTGACAGAGGCATCTACACCAGCACACTCACACGGTGTACTAATCAGATGCCAACTTGAAGTGTGTGACAAATTCCACAGCAGATACCCTACGTGAGCAGTTGAAATAAAGCAGGTGATTCGTTAAATAACCCGACACTCGATGACAAGTTGCAGTATTTGATTGAGGATCGCGGAGTGAAGGAATGTTGGAGTGCAGCAAGCTAACTTTACACTTAAATATATGGACTTCTTATTTTAGAAAACTCTCGACCATACCAGGAAGTTACACAGCATCAGAATTGAAGCAATCTGTCACAAAACGTTTGGAAAATGTACAACCTTGAGGAATCGAGAGTTTGATATGAGGAGCTAAATACAGCGAAGTAAGAAGTTCATGGCACATCCTTGCTGAAACACAACTAATTTAAGCTGATATTTCAAGCAGGTGATTGCCAATCTCTTACATGAAGTCACTGATCTTAAGAATGTATGCGTGTACGGTAGAAATTCCTCCCAAATGCAAGTATCAAGAAAATTGCTCAAAGCAAAATCTATGCAGACTTATTAAACCATTTACTCGTCTGTCGGTTGGATATGCACCAAAGGAAAACTTGAACAGTAAACTGATGAGTCAAGGCACTGATTTGAACTGGGTAAACTCACATAACTCAAACATTTACCAGCATTATGAAGTAAGGAATTTGAGATGTGTCTGACATATTTGATGATATGCATGTTAAGGGAGATGTCTTGTAGTAAGAGAGTGAGTAAGACATATTAAGACTAATGGCATGACTCATTTGGGATAATATGAATATTGAATATGATTTATTGCAGGGCACATAATTAGCTTTGCAGCCACATTATGTTATTACAGATTCACCAAACCCAGCCTTGCATTAAACTGATTATTAATAAATGATGCACACACCCTGGAATGCCTTATTTAATACATCAGTATGGCCAGGTATGAAACCAAAACTGTGTGATTTATCAATGCATTTTCCAATACTAGCTGCTATATTTTTTCAATGATCATGAACAAACAAATGCTATAGACTGTCCAGGATATTTAAAAGTTTAAAGAACAGAAGCACAATCATGCATGTCAAGTGACAAATTACAGCACTCCAATTTGCAATTCCACTAATTTTGCAGTCAAGGTCAAATTACTGAAGGCAGGAAATGAAACTATTCACTAGCTTTAGTACATTAAAGAAATTATATATATAACCTTTGGAATGCATAAAGTTGCAATTAAGTGTCAGGCAATGTGTTAAGTGGACTATGTCCATGTCAGATATCACATGTGCCTTGTCAACATAATGGCATGACAGGCTTTCCTAATTTGGTGCTGGAAAAGAATTTATCACTCAGAAACATATTGTTGCAATCTGTCAATTTAATATTCCACAATAAATAATTCCTCAGAAAGGCATGCATGATCAGTGACAAGGTCTGAACTATGCTTTTTATAGCAATTTACAACAAATTACATATTTTCGTGGACTTGTTGTTCAAACAGTTCCAGCTTCACCTCGCCATAAACAAGGAAAATCTGACTCACAAAGATGATAATTTGACTGAAACTCAGGAAAGAGAGAAAAATAGTTAATCATTTCATTTGGAAATTGAGTGATTGACTTTTTTCCTTTCTTCTCTAAGTATGAAAATGGATCCAACTGCTCTCCTCATTGCATTACCTAAAGGGATCATGTTGGTGCTCAAGTACAGAGTTGGAGAAAAGTCTTGCAGATTGATGTCTTGAAGAAAGATTTCTTTTTAATTCAAATATGCTTTAACCCTGAATTTCAGGAGAAGCATCTCTCAAGATGAAGTATTGGATCAGGATGCATGCCACCCGCATTAATTTCACTAGGCATGCCTTTAAAATTAAAAAGATTTTACAGAATTCAAGCCAGTAGAACATGAATAAATCAATAAATATCAAATATCAATGCAGTCTGGCCTCTGTGCAAGATAATTTGGTGAGTGACACTAATCAGCATATTTAAATTTTAATCAATAATCATTAATCATTCAACTATGCACCTCTACAATGTACTACGATAATGATACTAAATTCAAGTAGATCCAGTTGGTGAAAAGTCTTGCAGATTGATTTTTTGAAGAATTCATGCTTTATTGTGTGTCTTTATCGAGAAAATTCCATGACATTCAAAATATGATCTATGTATGACTTTTCAATTCATCTAAACATATGATTACATGGCATGCAGCCTATTGTGTTAGAGGACTGCTCTAACCAGATCCCTAGTTTAACGATGCGATACCCCTCGCTAGGGATTCTTGGGAGGATATTGCGCAGCATGTTCTCTTATAAGGTGGTCTTGTCTCTGGCACTTCTTGTGTCACGAGGCAGCCAGCTAAGTCCTGTTCCAACCTCCGGCTTACTTCGCTCTGCCAGGTGCACCCTGGGTAACGCTAAGGTTCAGGCAGCACAGAGCTGACTCTCATCCAGCTCTGTGTCCATATCATCCCACTTCTCTGTCCCCCCTGTTTTCACCCTCCTCACCTTACTTAACACCACGCTCCCCTTTCCTTGGCTCTCTTCTTCCTTCCCTCGTAACCCCCTTCTTCCCCAGTTCCCTTGGTCCCTTTTCTTGCTTGCAGTTCTGCTACTTTCCTCCTCTCTTCCCCCTTCAGGCATCTCCCAGAGACTGGTGAACTGAAATGCAGATTAACACAAGGTATACTATGAGTCACAACTCCACTTTGATCGCAAACAGATGCAAACGAACACACCCAGATCCCACCAAAGTACACCACATCTTGTCAAATTCCTTACCTATATAATCAAAAATCTCAACAACCATCCCTTTCAGGAAGCCTTTCAGCACCTCTTCAGGACTACCCTCTCAGGCATAGCGTGAACATGCATCTCTGGCAAGTAAGGTATCCCCAATGCTGTGTGCAGGCGATCCCTGTATGGCTGTGCGTAGGCACTAGCCAATGGAGGACCTGTGCGTGACACTTTTAAATTGAGCACGTCGTTGCAGGAGCTAACTAATGCAGAGACGTACTCACTAGAGTACTAAATATGATTTCTGCCCACATACCACTAAGGAACCATGTCGGCCAATGTTTCTGGAAGGGTATGGTCGAGCATATATGTCCTCCAATCCTGTGTGTTGGGGGCACTATGGGGGCTTTAGTGAGCCTTCCGTCAACTATCTATCTATCTATCTATCTACCCCTCGCTAGGGGAAGTTAGAAGAATGTCAGTCCTTGTGTCAAATGACTGCATGTGGCACAAACATGACAATATTACAATATTCAACAATATTACAGAACAGCAATAACATGTTCATTATGAGGCCATAAATATTTGATATCAACTGAATTGAAATAAGCATTGGTTCACAACAAGCAACAGTTTCTTACATAAGGTAGCTGACAGAACTTGTAGGAAACAATTCAAAGAATATTCATAAATGATTATAGATTACACCAAATTTCGAGAAACAAATATTTGGAGCAGTTGGTGAGTTGCACCTTGACAACAAACTAACCGTATTTTTGATACAAAGAAATAGAAATAGAACTTTCAACTTTGGTACATCTTGTCAGGCGTTGCCAGACCCCCTCGCGCATCAAATTGATTACAAGAATTGGTATAAAGAGCCAACAACTCATTTAAGTTTCATTAAGCATCAATATGTACATACTATTTGCATTGCATGATCTTCAAATCAAGAAATCTTTATTTATTGCTAAACACGTATATCCTTGTTCGCGTCGCGTTTCCTCAGAGAAGCGCGCGCGGCGCGGCGCGTACATACACCTATGCTTGCTAAACACGTATATCCCTGTGTGGCTCGCGCGGCGCGCTTCCCCGTAGGGAAGCGCGCGGCGCGTAGACACACCTATGCGGGCTTAGGAAACGTATACCCCTGTTATGTGTTATCGTCGCGCGGCGCGTTCCCTCAGAACAGGGCCGGGAATTGGAACCTAGCCGAGCAGTATGTCCCGTAGGGAAGCGCGCGGCGCGTACACACGCCTTTGAATTGCGCGGTTGTCCTTTGCTAAACACGTATATCCCTGTGTGGCTCGCGCGCGGCGCGCTTCCGTAGGGAAGCGCGCGGCGCGTACACACACCTATGCGGGCTTAGGAAGGTTGTCCTACGTCGTAGGACCTATTTTGCGCGCCGGGCCGCGCGTGCATTCAAAGAACACGCAAAAGTTTGTGACTTTTCGAAAAAAAAAAGGCGCGCGCGCGAATGCAAACAGGGACACATAGCATTTGGCAACTTTTCGGGCTTAGGAACACCTATGCAGGTTTAGGAACTTCCCAAAAAACATCAATTTGTTGCCCTTATCAGTGCCTTGCTCTAACCAGATCCCTAGTTTTACGCGCGCGCCGCGCCTTGCTTCAAACCAGGGCTCTATTTCTGGCGAACAGTTAGGACATTTGGCACCAGTCTAGACTGGTGCCAAATGTCCGAAACGCCGCGCACTGCGAGTCCGATTCAGTAAAAAACCCTATGAAACCGCCAATTCTTCGGCACTGGATGTTTTGATAAACTAATGTTATGTAGTTATGTATTGTGCTGTGTTTTCAGTGTGTTGTGGGGGCTATTTGCCCCAGTCCCCTCTGTCCTTGTCGAGCCATGTTTAAACATTAAATTGCTTTGTGAAAAACATGTTTTTATCAACAATATCAGTTGCTCTTTTTTTTCCTACGTACCTCATCAATCGAAATTTGCAAGAGGGGTCGAGTAGCCGATTAATTCCCAAAACTTCCCTTTTTTTTTTTAGTCTTTTTTTTAAAAAAAAGTTTTTTCCCCTTTTTTTGGTTTTTTTTTAATTTTAAATTTTGTTTATTTTTTGTTTTTGTAAAAGTTGATGCCTAACCCCAAAATTATTAAATAAAGGCAAGGGCCTCAAAATTTTTAAAACATTTTTAATTCTTGTTAGATACAAAAATGTTGGTGTCATCTGCGAATAATACAAATTTGCATAATTTTGTTGAGTTACAGATGTCATTTATGTAGATGAAGAAAGTGGTCCCAACACTGACCCTGTGGGAACCAAACTCGACAAGTAGTTTATCAGATTCTTCGTTTAGAACTGAAACGTACTGTTTTCTATTGGATAGTAGCTTTTATAAGTGAGTGTGCGTTTCCGTATTCCATACTTATCTAACTTGTAATAACTTTTCATGACTTATTGTATCGAATGCCTTACTCAAATCTATAAATATTCCTAGAACATGATTTTTGTCTCTTATTAGTTTCTCTATGTGAGTAACAGAATAATTTATAGCATGGTTTGTGGAGTGACCTTTTCTAAAGCCGTATTGATTTTCATAAAGTAGGTTTTTGATGTCACAAAGCTGTAAATCTAGCGAATATCACTTTTCAAAATTTTGCCAAAATGGGAAGCGTTGATACGGGACGGTAATTCTCAAGAGTTGCTCGTCTTCCTTCTTATAGATAGGGATATCCTTCCGTCTTCAGTTCGTCGGGGAAATTACCATTATGGATACATCTATTGTAGAAGCGCATATTATCGGACTTATCGTGGGGAGGCCGCTTTAATAACATGTATCGGAATGTCACTAGATTTACCATTCTGGAATTCCTTAATGATATCTTCAATTTCTTCGGGGGTACACTCATGCAGGTAGATGCTGGATGAATTTGGTGGCGGTAGATAATCAGTAAAGCTAGGCATACTAGAAATACTAATCTCCCAACTTCATTATATGCATTATTCATGTTAGAAGCTAGGGATACAAAATACTTATTAAATTCGTTTGCAATTATTCTCCGATTTGTTATTTTCTCATTGTTGATATTAAACTGCGGTTTGATCTGCCGCTTGTTTTTGCCTCTAAGCTTATTAATAGTTTCCCACGTCTTTTTTATATCACCAGATTTCTCTTCGAACTTTCCTTTGTAATATTTTTCTTTTGCATCCTTTCTAACCCTTTTCAGCCCCTTTCGGTATTCCTTATACTTATTATACGCTGAGCGCTTTTTATTACATATTTCGCATGAGCACCCCCCTCCCCTGTCGTCCTTTTCTCCCTCTTTACATATCTTATTCCGACATTGGCGCCATTTGTAATAAAAATTGTCGCATTGATTTATTGACGCAATAATTCCATTAGTTATCCACGGGTTGTTCTGTATGGTGCGTTTTGAGCATTTAGGTACTCTGAGTCTACATGTTTTATCTAGGTTTTCATGGAATATTTTAGTGAAAACTTCAAAGTTGCTTATACTATTCTTGCCAATGTCTTCGCTTAAGGCTTCGAGAAATAGTCAATCACTTCATTTGGAAATGGAGTGATTGACTTTTTTCCTTTCTTCTCTATGTATGAAAATGGATCCAACTGCTCTCCTCATTGCATTACCTAAAGGGATCATGTTGGTGTTCAAGTACAGAGTTGGAGAAAAGTCTTGCAGATTGATGTCTTGAAGAAAGATTTCTTATTAATTCAAATATGTTTTAACCCTGAATTTCAGGAGAAGCATCTCTCAAGATGAAGTATTGAATCAGGATGCATGCCACCCACATTAATTTCATTAATGTAAAAGGTCACAAATAACCTGGATCCATCCACCGGTTCTGTACTTCTCTTCACTAAAGTGTGTTGCTAAATTTCTTGATGCTTGGAGTACAATCAAAGACCAAAGAGCAAGTTTCAGTTTCATTCAGCGAGGTGGTCACTGCACTTGACGGTGCTATACCCTTGTACCAGGGGGTGACTGCTGGGAGGCCTACCCCATAAAAAGCTCTCGAAATTTAAACACCCCGAAAGCTGAGGTAGGTATTGGACTGAAGATGCCTGCACACCACTCATCTTGGTATGGCCCACTTGGACTCTACTGCTCTCCTCATTGCATTACCTAAAGTGATCATGTTGGTGTTCGAGGTTTAGACTCAGGGTAGGGTACAGAGTACTATGAGGCAGAGTTCCAGAGTGATGTGCTGGATAAATCATGAAAGTCACACCAGTCCTGATTGTCCCTTACCATAATTACACAGGGCCAGGGTGCACCTAGGGTAGCAAAGTATCCTGGGTGATGTGATTAGGGCTAATGCTGCTAACTGTTGATTGCAAGTACAAGTGACAAGATCAACTTTGAAGCTTTCAAGAACGTATGCTTCACAACATACCCACTAGGCATGCCTTTAAAATTAAAAAGATTTTACAGAATTCATACCAGTAGAGCATGAATAAACCAAGAGATATTGAATATCAATGCAGTCTAGCCTCTGTCACAAGATAATTTTGTGAGTGACACTAATCAGCTTTTTTAGATTTTAATCAATGATCATTCAACTATGCACCTCTACAATGTAGGTACTACAATAATGATACTAAATTCAAGTAAGATCCAGTAAGATCCAGTTGGTTTTGCAGACTGATTTTTTTGAAGAGTTGATGCTTTATTGTGTGTCTGTATCGAGAAAATTCCATGACATTCAAAATATGATCTATGCATGACTTTTCAATTCATCTAAACAGATGATTACATGGCATGCAGCCTATTGTGTTAGAGGATTGCTCTAACCAGATCCCTAGTTTTATGATGCGACACCCTTGGTTAGGGGAAGTTAGAGGAATGTCAATTCTTGTGTCAAATGACTGCATGTGGCACAAACCCGACAATAATGCAATATTCAACAACATTACAGAACAGCAATAACATGTTCCTTATGAGGCCACAAGCCCACAAATATTTGACATCAACTGAATTGAAATAAGCATTGGCTCACAACAAGCAACAGTTTCTTACATAAGATATAGCTGACAGAACTTGTCAGCTATCCAAAGAATATTTATAATATAAATGATTATCGAGTTACACCAAATTTCGAGAACCAAATTAAATATTTGGAGCTGATGCAGGTGAGTTGCACCTTGACAACAAAATGACAGTATTTTTGATACAAAGAAAACATTAAACCAAAAACTTTGGTACATCTGCATCAGATTGATCATGACAACTGACAAGAATTGGTAAAGAGCCAACAACTCATTGATCATCAAAGCTCCATTAAGCATCAATATGTACGGTACATACCATTTGCATTGCATCTTCAAATCTCAAAGAAATCTTAATTTATTGCTAAACACGTATATCTCTGTTCGCGTCGCGTTTCCTCAGGGAAGCGCGCGCGTACATGACACACACACACACACCTATTATCGTCGCGCGGCGCGTTTCCTAAAAACAGGGAACAGTGCAAGTGTGTCCCGTAGGGAAGCGCGCGGCGCGTACACTCACCCACGCGGGCGCGGGCTAAGAAACACTTATGCGGGCTAAGGAACTTTTCCAGAAAACCTCTGAAATGAAACCTCAATCTGTTGCCCTTATCAGCGCCCTAATCTGTGCGCGCGGCGCGTGTCATCATCAATCATTCTTCCTCAGGCCGCGCTTTAACGTCGTCATTGCAATATTCACTGAAAATTTTGATAATTTTATGAAATTTTAAAACAATTTATAATAATAATAATAACCATGGACTTTAAAAACTGAGTTATTATATGTTGGGCAAATATATTTTTGTAGGATGTTACCCTACCCTCCGCCGCGCACGCAACGTTTTCCGCGGGGACCCTCCAAACCTCCGAGTGTTGCGCGCAGGGATGGGAGAAATCCATCAAATATATTTGAATTTTGAAGCCTGTTACTTTTCTTCTTGCTAAACACGTATATCCCTGTCTGCGTTGCGCGGCGCGTACACACACCTATGCGGGCTTAGGAACTTTTCTTCAAATATTATTAAAAATTTTTTCATATAAACAGACTATGAAATTTCTTATTTAATTTTACTTGTTGATTTTTCAAAGATTATACAACTTTGATCTGCACTTGGTCAGTTTAAATGTTAAATATTCTGTTGTAGTGTTGTATGCATGTGGTTGGTTACTTTATGTTTTAGATTTTTTAATAGCTCTGCTCTAACAGTCTAACTTACCATTATACCTGAACTTACCATTATACCTGAATGGTAACAATGAGTAATGGGCACCTGAGTTCAATGGTGCGTATTAGTGTTATCTATTGTTCTTGATAATTGTCTATGTGAAGAGTGATGGTTAAATACCATTATCCTTATGTTATGTTATGTTACTTCAACATACTAACATACACACACTTGATTCTGGGATTGCATCATTTCAATTCAATTCAATTATATGCTTGGGTTCAAAATTATGGATAAGCTCGCCAAGTCATCAAACCTTTGTTCTGCAACTACCTTTGCTATCACTTCAACATACTAACATACACACACTTGATCCTAGGATTGAATCATTGATCCTTGGGGATCCCTTCGATCCTGGTAGAGTCACCTGTACCATGGGGAAGCCTCCATGGTTCTGGAATAGACTCCTTTATTCTAGGATGCATTCCTTGATCCTCCCTCTGATTCCTTGTTTCTGGGATGGAATTCTTGATCCTATTATAAGAAACTCCTTGATCATTGGAGAGTAACCTTGGTCTGAGAGAGTTTTCTTGATCCTGGTAAAGACTCCTCATCCGAAAAACTCCTTCATACCACAGGATAAACTCCTTCATCCTAGGACTGATTCCTTGTTCCTGGGATTGGATTCTTGATCCTAGAAGAGTCTCCTTCATCTTGACCTGGGATAGTCTCCTTGATCTTGGGGTGAACTCATCTATCCTGGGATGCACTTGAATTGTTACTGGAAAATAATCCTCTATCTTGGGACAGACTCCTTCATCCAGGCTCAACTCCTTCATCACAGGATACATTCTTTGATCCTTCATCCTGCAAAATTACCAATGATCCTAGAGAGTCTCCTGATCCTAGGGAAGACTTAATGAACCTGGGATGGGCTTCTTAACCTGAGATAGTCTCCTTGATCCTGGATTCTGATTTCTGGAAAGATTTTATAATACTGGGAGAGGGGCGGAGAGGCTCATTGATCCTATGAAAGACTCCTTGATCCTGGGAAAGACACATTGATCTCAGGATAAACTCCTGACTGACTCCTTGTTCCTGGGATTGAATTATTGATCCAAGAAGAGTCCCCATGATCCTGGCATGGGACAGTCTCTTTCATCCTGATAAAGACTTCATGATCTGATCCTGGAAGAGAATGATTGATCCTGGGGTACACTCATCTATCCTGACTTCCTGGAATGCACTACTTGATCCCGGAAAAGAATCCTTAAACCTTTGAAGACTCCTCTATCTTGGGACAGACTCCTTGATCCTGAGAGAGGCTCCTTGATCTCGGGAGAGTCTCCTTTATCCTGAGAGAGTCTCCTTTATCCCCATAGAGTCTCCTTTATCCTGAGATAGTCTCCTTTATCCTAAGAGAGTCTCCTTTATCCTGAGAGAGTGTCCTTGATCCTGGGAGAGTTTTCTTTATCCTGAGAGAGTCTCCTTGATCCTGGGAGAGTCTACTTTATCCTGAGAGAGTGTCCTTGATCCTGGGAGAGTTTTCTTTATCCTGAGAGAGTCTCCTTGATCCTGGGAGAGTCTGCTTTATCCTGAGAGAGTCTCCTTGATCCTGGGAGAGTCTCCTTTATACTGAGAGAGTCTCCTTTATCCTGAGAGAGTCTCCTTTATCCCCATAGAGTCTTCTTGATCATAAGAGAGTCTCCTTGATCATGAGAGCGTCTCCCTTATCCTTAGAGAGTCTCCCTTATCCTTAGAGAGTCTCCTTTATCCTGAGAGGGCCTCCATTATCCTGAGAGAGTCTCCTTTATCCTGAGAGGGCCTTCGTTATCCCGAGAGAGTATCCTTGATCCTGGGGGGAATTTGCTGTTTTGGCCAACTGGCCGTTTTTTCCCATTTTTATCCCTGGTTTTGGCCAGAAACATTATAGTTGAAAGTTGTGAGACAAAAGGTTGTTACAATTTCTATAACTGACATCTGACATTTTCCTGCTAATTTGATTGGTAGGGGGTAGTCAAAATTTTCCTTTGTGTTTGAAGAACCCCCAAGCTCCATATGTTTGGGGGGGGGGGTCCACCGGCCAACGGCCAACTGTCTTAAAAATCTGCTGTTTTGGTCAAGGATATGTAGTTTTAACCTTGATAAGTTCAAGTGTTCATGTATGAAACACTCGATTCTATTGACTGTCTCCCTGCAAGTATATAACCTTGGGATGACAATCACGAGCCCTTGCCTAGCAGTCCCAAATAGTTTATGCAGTTCAAGTACTAAGGCTTTATAGTTCGCAATGTTTTCTAGGATAGGCTTAGGCCTCTTGTGTAGTTCAGCATGCAATACATTTGACCATCCGACATTACATCTCCCGACACTTGATCTCCGGTCACTTGATCACCCATTACTAAAATGTGTTAAACAGGATTTGGATATTACAATAATTTTATAGTAGCTGTATATCACACGTTATTTTATCCAAACAAAAGATCTCATATAAAACTCAAAACTGTATGAGACATGTTGTCGTAGTCAGGAATCTGTCAGCAGTAGGTCTGGAGTAGTTGCGTATGAGGATCTGGATCCTCTCGTTCCTCCTTGTTTCCTGGGCAGATGACCTGAACACGTCTCCTCTGGTGACACGTAACATCTTGGTTCAGGAGAGGTTCTTCCCACTTAAAGACCTTGAATAATATATAAGCTCCGGATCAATGCGTTTGATCTGTGTTGATTCATCAAGGAATGTAATGTCATGAGGGGGGGGGGTGGTAAAATGTCGCAGCAATCATTGATCTGTGATTTTTTATTCACCGCTTTTCTCTACAGATTTGCAGTACTGAAGTAGGTCAACTAATGTCAGATGATGTAAGGTCGGGGGTTCAAGTGGCCCTTTACCGATCAATTCTCATACTGGGTCCATGGTAACGAACACACACACACACCCACACACACACACACATGCAAGTGCCAATAGAGCAATCATCATAATCAACTACTTGGTTGTGAAGCTGCTGCTCCATCACTTTGCTTACTATTTATTTTATAACAAATTCATGGATTGAAAATTTTCAGGAAGTTACAAAAATTCGACTATAGCAGTAAAATTTAATCATTGCTGCTTTAATACTTTAATAGTTTAATTTGGAATTGCTGGGATTAACGATTTAATGATTTGGAATTGTTGGGATTAAGGATGGAGCGAGAAATAACAGTGTGACGTCCACTATGGCGCCTTTTACAAATGTGCGGTGAACTAGCGGTGTTTTATAGTTAAAATATAAATGCTACAGCTATAATATTAGTAAAGTTGCGAGCGCGTTGATATTGTGCTTCTTAATTTCCATTGGTTCGTTTTAATTTCCGAATTTTCATTGGTTCCCCACCCGCACTGTCACATTATAGAAGGGGGCATTTCTTCGCATTTAAACCGTTTCCGTTGAACCAATAAAAGTGTTCGAAATGGTTATAATGTGTCACTTCGCACTCGCACAGAGTAATTTATGAAGGAGTTGCGCATGACTTTGCATCAGTTTTACAATTGTGATCCCGAAGTGCGGTGTTCAGTTTTATGAACCCCGGGGGATTGTCCAATGGGAGGGCCTCAAATTAGCGTGTGCCCAATCACAGGTCTCCCTGCAGTCAGGTTGATCGAGGAATGAGGAAGCATGATTGTTTAGCTAGGATGCCATTTCAGAGACCACCCATAGTCAACGTTTTTGACAAATTCCGATTCACTTTCTGAGGCCTCAGGTGTGCCACGCTGGGATTCATTATTATATTTTAGTATTCTACTCAATGGCAGTTCCCTTTTGTTTTCCATCATTTTACAGCTAACATATCATTCGAAAATCAGAATCTGACACTTGTGATTGATATCAGGTTATTGATTTGAG
Source organism: Beroe forskalii (assembly GCA_011033025.1). Classification (NCBI taxonomy): domain Eukaryota; kingdom Metazoa; phylum Ctenophora; class Nuda; order Beroida; family Beroidae; genus Beroe; species Beroe forskalii. The sequence continues at coordinate 15,779 of WFMF01000709.1, read as the reverse complement.
AAAGTGGCTCTAGTAGTTAAATATAATATGCATATACAGTAGTCTAAGAATGAAACTCATGATATGTCTTTATTAGAGCTGTCAATAAATATAAATGCTAAGCAAATTAAAAATCAATGCGTGAATGTACATCTACTAGATGGATTCCTGATGGATTTAATGAAAGAAAGGTGGAATATGTTATATCGCTATCATCTGCTCATGACTGACCTTTCTCCGCAGAGCAAAGTGATCTGATATTGACGAATTGATGTTCTGATGTTAGACGTTAGGAAGTAGACGGCCTCTGGTTTCTATCTTTCCGAATTATATCTTCATCCATGGACCATGGATGTAAACTTTATCCGATGGACGTAAATTTTTATCCATAATTTTAAATTTGCAAATCCCAGCAAATTAATTTGTTGGTATGTAAGCACTGCTTAAATAATTGATTGTTCTGAGTCTCACTGTTGCTTATGATATTATACGAAAGGAACGTATAATGTTAAGTTTTCAGCTTTCCAGCCTTAGGCCAAAGACTTCAAACCTTCAAAACATCCTGTTGCATCAATGAAATATAAAATACGTCAGACGCACCATGGTAAATTCTGAGATATCTAATTGGCAATCATGCTGGTTCCTTAACCAGCGACCATCACCTATTAACCTTCCTCACCCCCGAAACGCAGAGTTCTGCGTGCAATCACTCCTTTTTAATGATCCCTTTTTAATTTATTTAATAAGTCTAAATGCTCATTAGGGAACATAGAGGCGCATTAAAAGGCCGGATAACCGCACTATCACGTTGGTTGAAGTGCTCCTTTATCGCACCAGATGTTTTACCAACTACGGGAGTGAAGAGTTTGTTAAAGAGCTGGAGGTGGCTGATACTGACGTCATTACAATGAGTAGTAATGGTGAATTGATGACTTGGAGCTGTATTCTTCTAACCATGACTTTAACTTCCCGTACAAATATATTGGGTGATTTGTGGACTAGATGAGGACCTCCGCTTTCGTTAATAACATTACGAAACGTTTCCATATCAACTAAAAACGTCTTTTATTCAGCAGGACGCTGCATATCACGAGGAAAGTGGAATGATTTTTAATCCTATCCAAGTTTCAGGAAAATTGTGTGATGATTCTATGTAAAATGAGACCTTACGAGAGATACTGGGGATCAAAATTTTGGGGTTCTAAAAATATGTGGACTTTTTCATAGAATCCCCCAATTTCTGGTAAGGTATTCTGCGTACGCTACCACACCTGCCCTCCATCTAAGGTACCGATATTTGTGTACAATTCCACATGGCTTTAAAGTGTTACCCGTGAAAATATTAATATTGTTTTCTTCTGTGAGTGGGTGATGTAGTTTGATTGTTGGGGGATGGGGTTTTTAATGTTTTGTTGCGGATTGTATGCAAGAAAATCACTGTCTATTTATAGGATGTAGGAGGTTTTGCAGCGTGTTCTAGAGAAGTGAGTGTTGATTGCTATTGGAATGCTTTCTAACTTTCTAAGGAACTCTTTAGATTCTACCATCAACTGTGTTGTGAGATAACATAACTTTATGCAAAAATGAAACATAAAGAAAAGTGGAAGTTGGAAGAGGTGCTTTTTTAATGATTTTTGAAGCTCATCATTTTTTGCCCAGAAGTTAAATCATTGCGATTGAGGAGTGTGCCATTATATAACCATTGATGGTTCTAAATATGCGCCGCCAGAAATGGCGAGGAAGTATTGGGAGTAGGGTGCGGTGTGTAATGACAACATATCACACTTTGATAGATCTGGTATGTGAATATATGGAGAATTCCGTGGAGTGTTGACCGGTATGGTATGCAGTGTGTACGGGCGTGTATGCTAACAATTCAATGATTCTACTCAAGTACTCAATGCTAAGTTCGCTGCAGGTAGTTTGTACTCACTGCACACGAAGCCCGCTGTGTACTTATCTTCTTATCTACCTACTCACGATAATTCCAATATCTCTTACATTCAGAGAGTGGTTAACTCTATCGGTGAGTTTTCGTCAGTTTCACCGTTCTCCAGGGTCTAATTTCTGATCGTCAATTTGCCTCATTGAACGGATCTGATCAATTGAAGTGCATAGTGCACACTTCTTTTATTCATCATTATAATTTTGAAAGTTCATTCGCTCTGAAGTGCTTAAGTTTCCAAATGGAGTGATAAAATCAATTTGGAAAATCACAAAAAGGTCCAGCACGCTTGTGAAACAATCCCTGAAATAGCTTCATATCCGACCGATTGAATCCCTGAAAGTACTTCATCACTCAATATCTGAGCGATTGATCACGTCCTGTTAAGAAATTATTTAGAATTTTCATACATTCCTCCCACATGAGATATAAAATACATGTGCTGACGCTGTGAAGGAGTTATTATATTTATATATTGCTTTTCCATCGTGTACTTTTCCTCATAGAATAAAGTGTTTTTGAGGTGTTTCTTGCCATTGGCAAAATCAATAATTTCCTCACGTCGCGCGCGTTACGTCTAGGATTTGAATTTGCGTTTATCCAAAACGGGGATAATTCATTTGTTTAGATCAAAATAAGATATATCAGATATCCTCATGTACTGAAGTAGACATTGTATTGGTTATTTCTTAAATTCTTATCCAAAACAGCACTACAGCAGCACGGAAGTTAATCTTTGAAGATTGGTTTTACTGTGAAGATTGGTTTTCTGTGACTGATATCTTGTACTTTCCGTTTTCATATTTTACGCTTTACGGAATGGAAAATTTGTTCGTGATCAGTGAGTACCACGCCCATTAAATTAAATACTAGCAGTACTCTAGACCGCTATATTTATTAGTTTATTGAGAGAAGAGTCTATACTATGTAAACAATTACTATAAGGTTCAGCTGGTAACCTTTCTGTGATTTGTACCCAGGTGGAATTAAACGTTGTTTCTTTGAACTTCTAGCCTCGTAAGGCATATTATATTAGGTGCCATTCTCTTACTTTTGATTGGTTTAGAAACGCTTCAATTCACTTGCTCGTAAATAAGCCATGATTTAAGTATGTTTGTTACTTTTCGAATATTTCTGGGACTTGTTAACACCTAACGCAACGACTCGCCAAAAAGAAGAATATGATTGCTCTTGCTCCTTTAATGCTTCATGAAAGTTCATGAAAATAATATGTGAGTGGATGGAACAATCGCCGCTATCGCTGCTCCATTAACATTGATGTCTCATTAATTCAGACATTTTCCAACACACACTGACGGACATCTGTCCAAAGGCTCAGTCACAAGTCCATGAGTTCATATACTCAATGAATAAATAAATTCCCAATCGCTTATATACTCATATACTGCATCTGGACGCATAACATTTGATTTTAAAAATACGTAACGTCCTCGAAATCCCCGGTGTACTCCGGACTCCCATGATCAATGGATCATGCTAACGTTCAGCCAATCAACCTCTTCCCGTGTTGCCACCCTCGTATCCATATTCCATGATCTTATATCGTCTACCAATGTCTCTGGATAGCAAGATCTGGTAGAACTCTGAGTCTAGATCTCTGAGATCTCATATCCCATTAACCACCACACATATACACACTCGCTCATTACCTGCTACCGATTCTTATTTTCCAACCAATCACACTCTCGAACACCACACACTCAAACACACACTATCGCACCACGTGGCAATGCGACACGCAGCATAGACACTATGACGACATCAACGCACTATTCTAAGCCCTGATAATGACGTCACCCTGATTCGAGTGTTTTTCTCTCACGAACTGTATCTCAGTGCGAGCCTCGTCCGGGCCTCATCGGAAGGTATCAGAATCCGGTCATTTGCCGGAGTGGTGCTTTTCTCTTCTTTTCGACTGTCTTTTACGGCACTTCACCGATTATTTTGTGTATAGGATTCGATGGTGTGTTGTTAGAGTGAGTGCAGAAAATCTTTAATTTTAGAATTTTACACCGCTGATTTCGGCCGATATTTTCTTTAGGTACTTTTTACCTTGACACTTTACGATAGAATGCATACTGTGCATCACATTGTTAGCGAATAAATCTTTTCAAATTTATTTTGTTGATAATTAGAGGATAAATACTAGTACCTATCAAGGTACCTACTCCAAAAGTCTATAGTAACTTTTATGTTCCTTATTTCCTACATTTCCTAGGTTGCAATGGCCGGTGTTGCTAATTCACGCGATTAAAAAGCTGAAAGCAGTTCTATGTAAGTACAGTTTCTATTTACCGCTTGTATCGTCTGTAAAATATCAAGAAAAATCCTAAGATTAAAGAATGTTTCAACTTCGGAGAACTATTCTAACATTGTTATCTGCCGTTGACTGCCCATTCTTCCATTGTTCATATTGAAAAACTGTCCCTAATAAAGTGATCGCATTATTCAGTGTCTGTATAGTGCACATAACATGAAAGTACTGAATTTTATGGCACAACGTGGCATTAATTCTTAAAAATTCGGATTAAAATCCGGGAAAAATGCCTTTCTGTCACGGTTGAAATTTGCAGGAACGCGCGAGTTTTGATGCATTGCGCCTGACCAAAGCTCTATATCATAAACGTATTTTACCGCGGTTTTGCGTACGCGCGCGCAAACCTGGTATCGAAATTGAGTCGTTTATGTTCAAGATTTTGCCCTGAAATTGATTGCCCTTAAATTTTCTGTCTTGTGGACATCATATTATCATAGGAATAGAAGCGATGCCTATATATGTGCACTTGATATGACAGCTGATTCGGTACAAATTGCTATGATTGGTTGGTTCATCCGAAAGCAGAATATTTAAAGATTTAAGTTCATCGATGGATTTATACCCGTCAAAATATCTTTAAAAATATATATTCACTAGTTATTCTTAGCCAATCTTTAAAAACTAAATCAGGTGTCTCATAAAATGCGCGAAGTGAGCATCTCTTCCAACGTTCCAAATAAATTTGTTAACTTCCAATATTTTAGTTTAAACTTTGGACATGTCTTTCAGCACATATCAGCTCATGTGGTTTCTCGAGTCTCGAGAGTCGAGTTTTTCACTCAAATATTGACAAAATATATCAATTCTCTACCTGGTTTGATTTTTTCTTGATCAAATAGGTAGTAAAGCTTTTGCGAGGCTAATTCATATACAATTCGTTGCTATCTTCGTAAGTACCTAAGTACCTTTAGGTTGAATTATCTAATTATTTTGAAGCTTCAATCCTATTTCTACCAATTTCCTCTACGCATGTTTATCGTTTGCCTTAGATAAATAAAACTAAGATAGAAACTAAGGAGAAAATATCCCCATAAGATCTCAGGTTTTAAGTCCTAAATAATTAAATACTCCAATGATAAGAAAATAACTCAGTCGCCTAGAAGGTTTTATATTTGAGTATTGATAACAAACACCTCAAATCTCAATGCAGAACTAGTTCGGAATATCTTTCTATACCCATTATTATCATTGTACCAGGAAAATGGCTGCTAGAAAAGATTCATAGCATCTCACTTTGTAATAAAGACAAGTATAGAAAGAAGGAATCAACAAAAGGTTCTTCATTATTGTAGGAAACTGCTAAGCGTAACGGTGCCAGACAATTACCTTTATTTTGTGCCTTGAATTCCTCTTTATACAAATAGTGCGTTTTTTCGAGCATAGGTTTTTCGACCGTAAAATAGGCGGCTCTGTACGTCATCAATTCACAAAAATTTACTCTGATTAGATTGTCACTGTTAAGCGCCTATTTCTCTTTATTGAAGACGTAAAGTGAGTTCATATTCGGTCTTATTTCTTTATTTCTCCTCCTCCCTTCAATCTATAGTCAATATTACCACACACTTATCACTGCCCATCCTGTCAAGAATGTACTGAAAAGAGAGGAGGTGCTAGAATCAGGACTATTACTATTACTGATGCTCCTTGATTGTTGGCGGTTGAGATGTCGTCATTATCATACCTCAACACGGTGTGTTTTGATGACGTTGAACGAACTATTTTCCCATCGTCTGTCTTCCTAAACCAGGTGTCGTAAAATCCACCGTGTCTTGTGTGCGTGTTTGGAGGGGGGCGGGGTATTGTTTCCAAGCCCGGGAGACACCAGCCTGCTATTGTCTGGTACGGGGCTAAGGTGCCAGGTAACACGGGTTCTGTCCGGGAAATACCCGCCCAAACGTCAGTAACGCACCACTCTAACGCCTGATAGTGACGTCATAGGCAGCGATCAGTGCGCGACCTTTACACGGCGTGTACCGGTGTTTACCTTTGTTTTATTCATTGTCAAAGATAACTATATTGTTATAATATAGGAATATAATAAGTGTCGTGGTGCTCTGAAGACACATGTGTTAGCTGCTCAGCTCGAAAAGCACCCCCCGTATAGCACCTGACGATTTTCATGATTTCTCGGTAAATGTCAAATATATTATATTCGTCAGCTTTTCGTTGATTTACTTATATGTTTTCTAAATAGCTCGTGTAGGTTCTATGATTTACATAATTTGAAATATATAGTTTGCTGTCACAATCTGTCATTCAAGCTTAAATATTGTGATGCAAATACAATACTTGCATCGTAAGTTTGTGAACATGTTCGTGACACGATATTTAACCTTATGTATCAAGTAGGTTGTCACTTCAAGTAGACTGTCACTTTTAGACACGTTATTGAACTATTCTGAAACAGACTATTGTCATGATTCGTGTGTGAGTTGATTGAAAACATATTGAATATAAGCATAAGAAATTAAATATAAATAGAAATTTATAATAAAGTCTAGTAACAAGATTCACTTTAATGTTAATCTATAGAGAACCCGAAAAACTTCTTTAAAATCTAATTAAATAAAAACAGAGGCCATAATATCGTATCTGCGAACGTGAGTCGAGTATGGATGCAAAATAAATTCTAGATGAAAGTGAGGCACTGGAAAAGACAATTTACCGCACATGTCAAGAGCTTGCGAAAAATTTGAATATTCAATGAATATTCAATGATTAGTTAACCTTCCACGTGCGTTCAATAATTGGGATGAAAATATTGAATATTAAATCTCGTATTAAAAGGAAGATATCTCAAGGTCAGTAGATAATTGAGAGGCTTTAAATTACCGATTTAAGAGGAATGATTAGCGACGGTTTTCCCAGTACCCACCAACGCGTTAAACAATTATTATATAGTAAACTTAAACACTTTAGGAAGGTTAAGATTAAAAGTAGGAAATCAAAATTCCCGTTTTTATTTCGGCATGAAACGAAGCCTTTACTGCTTATAATTTAGTCGGCTTCTCCTAACCTTCTTGCTGTTCCTCCGGGAAGAAATCCCGATATGATCTTGATATATTTGTTTATTATCATTACAATTTATCAATAGTCTGGTATCTGGGTGTCTAATTGAAGAAGTGTCAATTTAGATTTGTTCAGTAGAAATAAACAGTGTGATGCGTTCATGATTTCATGTCTAAGAAAGGGCTGCTTTAGTGCTTTCAGAATTTTGAATCGTAGCCAATTTCGAGATATACCTATGGCATTTTAAAACGCCGATTTTGAGCTAAAATAGACTTTTCGAGCCATCAATGACCCGAAATATGACTAAAACGGTCCTTTCCTATTTTGCAGAGCATTGCAGAGAGTCCACTTAAATCAAATTATCATGCAGTCTTGCACAGATTTTTCCCAGAATCCCAGTATGTCAAAGAATTTCTGATTCTTTCCAGGGCAACCCTGTGGTCCTCATAAGAACAAACTCACTACTTAACTCGTTTAAATTTGCACGCCGGTACAGTGTGACCCAACTAAGAGTTTCATACCGCCCACGCACTTCACTATTCAAAATGGATAAAGATCCGTTCTTTCGTTGTCGAGACGTTGCGATTTCACCACGTTCATTGCAGAATGCAGAGTAAAGACGTTACTTATCTACTGATGCGCACCTACGTTAATTCAAATTCAAAATTTTCGTTTATTTTCACGAGTTAGGAATGATATAATGTCTGGATTGTGGTGGATTAGCTCTTTGGGTCATGTTTTCATACCTCCGTTGGAAAATATTCCTGTAACCGCAGCCATTCTAAAATATTGTTTTGAAGCAACTTTCTATCTCTATTTTAATGCCCACTCTTATTTCTGAGCGACCTATTCGGATCCAGATACCGTTATTTCATTGACTGATCCTGCGACCAGAGGAAATTTAATGCAAACTCGGGAGCTGATTGGCTGTTGACAATTTGGGCCTGCGGGCAAGCTAATCGACCGCTGATAAAAGAGTAGTATAGTAGTTTTGTGTTATATCATAACCTGGGCATAACCATTCGACAGATAGAACTATTATATGATTGTTTAACTTTTCTCACGTTATGATCATCCAAAAAATAAATCTTATTGGGGTATTTATCACTGCGAAAATATGGCTTATCACTGCGAAGTTAAAATGTCGATGAAAGCTTAGTTAAAAGTTAAAATACTGTAGAGTACCTATATGTAGATAGAATTCATGTTGGTTGATGAGGGATTTTGCAAAAAATTGAAAGCTATTTGGTTCTATCAGAACTTAATTTGATGAATCATTAAAATGCTAAAAGGCTCATTCGATTTCAAATGTAACCTAACAGACCCACCGAAAATTTGCTTAAGTATTTAAAAGAACGCAAAGAACTATCGGGTTGATTGGTTAAAACTGTCAAGTATTGTCTGATGAAAGAATTGGAGTTGGGCCAACTAATAATTATGCGATAAATTATGAGGAAATGAAATGCACTTGATTTTCATTGTCTCATTTCTACGAGAGAATTTGACTATGTAGTATGTCGACGATCAATGCATTATATGAGAAATGACTAGAGTGAATAGTGTACCAGGCCACTTAAGTACTATAGAGCACTAAATCTGTACCTACTGAGTTTTGTAGATTCAAATAGCTATAAGGATAGGAACAGAACGAGCAGGGGGAAAACAAGACCGTGAGATACAATTTTTTTAAACTTTTTGTGATGATTGAAGCAGCAGGCTCTGGCGATGCGCGGCCATCTACTTAAAATTCCTGTCACATGGGTAGCATGAGCATCATTTTAAGCTGAAATGTAATGTAAAATATGTTATGTTGGGAGGTAAGAAGTTCAGTTGAAGTGTGCGAGAAAGAATGAGAGGTGGTAGGAAGTTCGCAAGACACCCGCGCGCTCTCCCACAAAATTCTCTCTAAAGTTACACTCAAGTATTATGTGTGTGTACCTGTGTGTGTTTGTACGTTTGTGAGTGGGTGTAATCTAACCTGATTACGCAGCGGCGGGTGTTTATTTAATATATTTAGTATATAATCCACTCAGTGGATACAATGTAACAAAACGAGACAAGAACAATAACACGGCCGACCTAAGTGAAATCGATATATTCTCAATTCTATTCAATTAGACATACTTCATCATCTTGCTTACGCCTCTTTTTCCTGGACTGCGGTAGCCAATAAGGATGCCGGTGTTTCCCCTTCCGACCAATGAGAAGCCCACAACTTAGTCACGTGACCGCCCCATTCCGCATATTATTTACAAAGCAGAGTCTGGATGATTGCCCAAGTACTTTGGAAATCACTGATCTGCACGGGTCTAGACCGCCCCCTTTTTTTAGAATTTTCTCTTTGCCTTTCATCCAAATATATACCCTAGTCGCTCACTAATAGAATAGTATTTCCATCCCTTCCCTATATCGTTTTTCGTTGTTTAAATTACACTTGTTTTCGTGCGTCCATAAGGTTAGTTAATTGTTGACAAATTCATCCTTAAATTTCCATTGTGTTCGTTCAATGGGGCATACCATAGGAGAGAAATTTGTCATATTATATTGATGCCTATAGCTATTTAATGAAATTCGCCGCAAAACTGCTACTTTAACCCTTTTTCAATTTGTCGATACAAAATACCAGAAATCATATTTGAATTAAGGTCAATTTATATGACAAATTCTGTAATGGTACAGTGGGTTACTTATGGACAATGGACACGGGTGGTGGTACTCAGAAATGGTAATTTATATGCAGCTTATTTCCATGTTCATTTCATTCATGACCAATGGCCATTTATGCAAATCTATTTCTGTCCATGAGTAATCCTAATATTCGATGGAAACATTCAAATAGATATAAAAGATAACTGCGGCGGACAAGGGAAACACCAGCTATTGAACTTCAATTAAAAAAATACAATAAATTTATCAGAATCGAACAATTTGTATTGAATCTACGTTCTAACTATCTAATAAGCAGATGTTAGATGCTTAATCGTACCTTTATCAGCGCGTATGGCTTGACACTTTTGTAGAAAGGCAAAGCGAATATGGGCTTGAAGCAAATTATTTTTCATATGTATTGTGTAACGATTAATTTCCCATCCAGCGGTCAATCATCTTGGCTGCATGCATTAGTGAGTTAGTGACGGTTCATTTCCTGGTTCATTCATAGAGGGTAACAAAGTTCATTGAAAGCTTGATTAAAATTAAAATTTTAATGAATTTTATATTTGATTTTAATGCGGGGTGTCAAGGCATCTTAACATTTAAGTGAGATAAATACTGCGTTCAAAGCCATGGATTAAGGCAGTCGAGCGAAACCATGCTTAATATTAGAAAATTAATGTGGTAGTACCGTAACTATTTCTCTAGTACAACTATATTAGTACCTCAGATTAATATCGAACTTTTAGTATTTAACTAGTCTTTAATTCGTACCACTTGAACTCTTGAATTATACCAAAATCCACATTATACCCACCTCATTAATTAACTTTGATGAATAACTTCGTGCGCACTGCTAATAGTGAGAGGAAGATGGAGGCTGCTAGTTGGTGGGAAGTTAAGAGGAGGGGGCACGGGGCTGCTAGTAGGTGTGAAGTTAAGAGGAGGGGGCACGGGGCTGCTAGTTGGTGGGAAGTTAAGAGGGGGGGGCACGGGGCTGCTAGTTGGTGAGAAGTTGAGAGGAGGGGGCACGGGGCTGCTAGTAGGTGGGAAGTTAAGAGGAGGGGGCACGGGGCTGCTACTTGGTGGGAAGTTAAGAGGAGGGGGCACGGGGCTGCTAGTTGGTGGGAAGTTAAGAGGAGGGGCACGGGGCTGCTAGTTGGTGGGAAGTTAAGAGGAGGGGGCACGGGGCTGCTAGTTGGTGGGAAGTTAAGAGGAGGGGGCACGGGGCTGCTAGTTGGTGGGAAGTTAAGAGGAGGGGGCACGGGGCTGCTAGTTGGTGGGAAGTTAAGAGGAGGGGCACGGGGCTGCTAGTTGGTGGGAAGTTAAGAGGAGGGGGCACACGGGGCTGCTAGTTGGTGGGAAGTTAAGAGGAGAGGGGCACGGGGCTGCTAGTTGGTGGGAAGTTAAGAGGAGGGGGCACGGGGCTGCTAGTTGGTGGGAAGTTAAGAGGAGGGGGCACGAGGCTGCTAATTGGTGGGAAGTTAAGAGAAGGGGGCACGGGGCTGCTACTTGTTGGGAAGTACGACATGTCAACACCGTCACTCGTCAGACACACGCCACGTTCCTTCCTTGTTTGAGATCACGTGCTACTCAGCCAATAGCTACGCTGCATTTATCACACGTTACCATGGTGTTGCCAATAGCAGCCCTTAATCATGTTCACGTGACTATAATGTAACCAATCACAGCACGAGCTTCTCCCACGTGACCACAGAGTAGCCAATAGCAGCGAGTCTATGATCGTGACAGCCAATGGGAGATAAGATATATAGAGCCGGACAAGTGCACCACAAGTTCAGGGGCTATATGAAGGAGTAAGCTATGAGATAAAGGCTGGTAACCACGGTAATTAAACTTAATTTACTTAAATTACACTAATGTTTTACTGTCCAAGGGTCTTTGGTTATTGTGTCCGTTGAGAAATAAACCCAAGGTATTCCGGAACACAGAAATGTCACGATTTTTGAGGTAATGTTGATTTCTCTTGTCATGTAAATTTCTAGAGTTATGTGTTAAGGTTCAGTATATCAAATCGTGCAGTGGAACCAAATAAATACATATGCACAATTAAAAAGGTTAAATACTAGTTCAAATTTTTTGACATCATTTTTAGCAAAGTTCTGATTCGATTGCACGGCGCACGCAAAACTTCACCTTAATTTCATACCCAATTTTAATTTGATATTCACGTAATGACTATTTATATAGTCTTTAAATACGTACTTACGTATATAATTTTGATTGAATCATGACATAAACATCAAAACTGCTAAACAACCCCACATAGCAATAAACATAAATTTACACTTTACCAGCTTACCATTTAACCCTCCCTCACTACTGTATTACATAACAACTCTTCACCTATAACCCACGTAAGTTGTAGTTACTAACTCACTTACTATAACTCACAATTTCCCACGACTGTTTACGACAGTAGCAGTATTTTATATAACCAGTCACCCTGTGTTTTATTATACAGATGTCTCGGCAAATGGTATATATAATGTAGGTGGATTGTCGTCAATAAAACACCAGATAAAACTCTGATGATGACGTCACTTTAAAATGCTGATTTCCACACGAGTTGTCGTATACTTGAACACCCTTTAAACCCCCAATTATAACACTTCACTGCAGAGCCCTACGACAGCTTCCGTCAAGAATATTTTGACGGATTTATATAGTCTTAATGAGCATGGGAAGTGACTGGACCCGTTTGAGGGAGGTATCGAGGAAAATTCATGCTGCTCGTGGAGAATTGACGGTTTCGTACTGTCAAGTGACTATTAGGAACTGTTATAATTACGTCTTACCCTACTACGAATTTGTACTTTGTAGGATTCTGCGTTTCATCTTGGGTGTGTTAACTGTCATGTGATAACTATCTGATGGTGACTTATAGTATGATGGGGAAGTGATTAATCCCATTTCCTACAGTCCTTACTTCCTGCTTTTATTTAATAGATTAATCTCACATACTTTAATCTGGCATACCTTATTCTAACATACGTTCATCTCACTTACCGTAATCTTACATAATTTTCTGAGCTCTGTAACACTGTAACAGAATTACTGCTGTCATCAACCAGCCCTACGGCAGGGGTCGAGCTGCACAGTGCACACACATAGTAATATGAAGTGACGTCATCATCAGGGTTTAAATTGACGAATTAATTATTGACGTGGTTAAGTGGCTTGGTTCTGTCTGTGGCGCGTGTGAGGGAGGTGTCTTGACAAATGGGAAATAATTTAGTCGCACGACGAACAGTCTGATACTGACAAATCGGGCCTGCAAGATTACTTAGAGAATTAGAGTGAGCACTGAACAGTGAATACGACATAGTGCGCAGCATTCGAAGTAGGTGACAATATACAATTTATATTAATGTATAAATGTACAATATACACAGTAATCATACACAATTTCACACATTACATGGTTATACACAGAATTGTCACTGTCAAACCCTACCCTATCGATAGCCTTATTTCTGCTACTGCCAATATGTATGAATTTATTCCTCATCCATCAATTCACTTGCAACATGCAGCCAGTCAATACCTACTCTAGCTGATTTTGGCTATTAATTCGCTCCTCAGCCCCGTAATCTGTCAATCAAGCGATTGGAAATGTGAATTTGTCAAACATTATGGTTATTCCTGAGCGTGCGTAGGGTCTGGAGGACCATCGAGCCGATTGGCACGAGATCAAGCATGCTTAGGGGACATGTAAGAAGATAAGCACTGAATATAAAACATAATCTTTGACAATTCAGGACACCCTGATACTTCATCATAGTGGATGAATGGAAACCAAATGGTTTCCATGATCAAAAACCCAATTCCAAAAGTCATGTTTTTAGTAATTGATACTGTCAGTTGTCAGTTGATTACTTTTGCAACTTAGAATTTCAGGGTTTTAGATTTTCCGGACATCGTAATTAAGTAAAAATGCATATAACGGTTCGTACACTTTTCATGACGAAAGATAACACATCTTTTATTTAATGACCCGACAGATGCAATCTTTTGTGAAGGGTCTCAATTATCCTTAAATCAGCTGTTATCAAGAGATTATACTGCTTCGAGTAGATGATTCTTTGGGAATGTTCTAACAATTCACATAATTTCACTTAGCGCATTGCTTTTATGGTTATCTTGATGCTCTAATGCTAATATTTCATCATTTCTACATTCCATGAATTAGATATGAAGCATTTTCAACTGCAGCTTACCTCAAAACGCACATCTTAAGAGTTAAGTCACTCGTTACACCACCGCGACATTACAGCCCAACTCGCAACCTGTTAGCACTAGAACTACAAATAGATGGGATGAGGAATTTCGTTGTTCATTTTGATAACTTTTAAACTTTATTTAACGATATGTTTTATCGAGACTTTATCAAATTTTATCAAACGCGGCAAAAAAGATTGTTCTGTACCACTGATATTTGAAATTTACCCTTCAAAACTCTTTTTCCAAATTGTTGGTTTACTCTATTTTATTCTTTTATTGAAAGTATATAATATTTGCCGTTTGCATCATTGGAAGCACATATTTCGGTTTATTGACGCTGTTATATATTAATTGTATGGGGTTACAATGGTTCCCTGCCTTGCATTGTTTGGATATTATGTGATATAAACATTGTTGTCGTGGGGAGAGTTAACAAAAACGAGAATGGGGACTGCATATAAATATTACAAATGTGTACTGTTCACGTCTTATAAAAGTCAGATCAAGCAATACATACATCTATACATTCTTTATTGTCTTAGATTTACTGTCGTCTTTGTAAGGTTTAGTTACTCTATCACCTATTGTTGTTGAGGTTTCAGAAATTATTATCAGTAACAGACCAATTCACGACTAGCTATCTATAGTTGCATCCACCGAATTGATTTGGCTTTATTTGATTATTTTGTAGACTATTTTGTCTAGAAAAATTATTTTAAGTTTTCCATTACTAGGTTTGTTGCAAACTAGCACATTATAGATTCTGGATAAAGTTGTAAGTATAGGTTGATAATGAAGTTCCATTATCAATGCTCCCAATACTAGTCTAAAGTCAAGCTGCAAAAAACTTTGTATTTTTTTCTTAATAAAAGTTAATAAACACCACAGTCCCCTAATGCATCAATTAAGCGTTTAATGGACGCTATTCTTTGGGTGCATTTGACTGCACATAAAGAAAAGACAATCTCTACCACCTTTATAATGTCTACTCCCAGTACAATAAAACTACTCTCACTTCTCAGTATAATAAAAATCCATTAGACCCCGCACGTGCCGTGGTACGTGCAACTTTATATTGTTATTATCATTACTTTAGAGGAATGTGTATAGACAACTTTATATAATGAATAGTAGGAACCGGAGCTGAGTGTTTTGTTGTGTGTGTCAAGAATTTAAACGGTGTTTTATGGAAAAAGAAGCACGAGGTCAATTGACACACGTGCAAATCGTAACTCACTAATAGTTACTCTCCCACAAAAATTTCTGATGTTGTCCATAAAATTAACCACAAAGTTTGCACTATTTAAATACCACGAATCAGGAATTTATATCTATTTGATCCACAGGTTAAGTCTACACCAGCCTCTCACCAAATTCGGTAAATGTTTTAATATTTGGGGGATATTTGGGTCGTTTGAGCGAATGTCGCTGACTCAAGTGTACCACAAATTGCGATGCTTCCAAATCCAGGGTCAGCAAGGTGCACTTTTCGTTTTATGGTTGCCGTGCAGATTTCATTGATGGATATGAAATGAGAAGATAATATCAAGGTTAATCTGACAAGGTGTTCAAACTATGATATGAAACTTGAAATTGTTTTAAGTTAGCCTC
>WFMF01000708.1:6814-62296 GCA_011033025.1 Beroe forskalii | reverse complement strand
AAGGGAAGGGGGAAAGAAAAAAGCGCAAATCCCCCTGAGCAGTACCATTTTGAAAGGTAGGGGAAAAAGAAAGGTTTATGTTTGAGTGTGTTTTTTGCTTTCAGATTTTCAGAGTGCTGATTTGATGTGTGAATAAGCTTTGAACTGTGGCAATCAGGCCGCACTGTACTGCGAACACATGGCTTACAGCCATCTCAATGTCAATGTGGTTTTTTAATGATTTTTATTGTCCTAATTATATTTACTTTCAAAGCCCTTATGGGTGCCCCACCGTGGGTTTTCAAACAAACATTCACCAAATGTGCTACTTGATTTCTTGATGTTTGCATCAAGACCTCTCTGAGAAATTTATCAAGAAAATGAGGAAAACAAAAAAAATATGTTACACAAATTTCAATTGGAGAATTGGCTGAGTTAAAAGTGGTTCTAAATAATACAGCTGATAATCAGTTTCAGCTCTATTAAATATCAATCGGGCAGGAGGTCATAGCACTTGATGGTGCTATAATGCTATATCCTGGTACCAGGGGGTGACTGGGGGGGGGCTACCTCATAAAAAGCTCTCACAATTTATTCATCCTGAAAATGAGGTAAGTATTGGACTGATCATGCCTGCACAACACTCATCTTGGTGTGACACACTTGGATCTGGCTGTTCTAGCACAGTATTTCTCATAAAATCATGTCCAAGTTTAAGTCCAGAGTTGAAGGAGTATGCGACTTTTTACCCCCCCGACTTTTTATCCCCCGACCTTTTACCACCTTAAGGATCATGTGCGACTTTTTACCCCCCCCCCGTCTTTTTATCCCCCATTGGTATAGAAATGGAAAGTGTTTAATAAGCAATTCCAATTCCACGGCGTGTGTCAGCTTGAGGGAGAGTGTACTCTGAGACCAGCTTCTGGATCTGTTCGTTCTTCTTCTCTCTGGTAGAGTTGGCGAAGGAATTTCCTCCCTGGATGTCGTGTATGGTAGCTGTTGTGTGTCTACTGCCTCTCCAAGGACTCCAGAGAGTTTCCAGAATGAGGGATGCTGATAGCTGATGGGGCTGTTGATGGAGTGGTGGGATGCTGTAAGGTAGTCCTGGTGGATCCCTGAGCATCTCTGTCGTAGACATTCCACATCACGAGAGGGAACATAGGAGTCCGATCCAAGTTGATTCGAAGTAGTGCCAGTGGAGGATGGGGAGCAATGGAGCATGTCAGGAAGGAAAGGGTTGGCAGACACGAGTAGACCAGCAGTCAGAGAGGAACGAAGGAAAGAGCAGCAAGGTTCTTCGCCCGAGGTCAGAGGTGTACTTAGGGAGTTAGGGAAGAGTTCCTGCTGCTTGAACTGAAGGATCATGATACGATCCTTGATAAGTTGGTACCTGACACCATTGCTCGAACCAGACAGCGTAACGTATTCATGTGAGTTTCTCCTCGAAATGTGATCCAGTGGGGGGTAAAGGTCGCAGTTCTATGGTTAGGTACGACTGTTTATCCCCATCGAAGCTTGAACGGGGATAAAAGGTCGCAGCTCTATTGTTATCTACGACTTTTTATCCCCCTGCTTCATTCGGAGCTCGTTTTCAATAGGGGATAAAAAGTCGCAGTCTATGGCAGAAGTGCGCCTTTTTATCCCCCTCAGAAAACAGTACAGATCAAAGGCAAAGCAGGGGGTAAAAGGTCGCACCTGTACCCTATGGTGGTAAAAGGTCGGGGGATAAAAAGTCGGGGGGTAAAAGGTAAATGTGTTTATAAGGATAGATTCTTTGATTCTTTAATTGTTGATATATGTATACCTTTTTAATACATTTGACTACAAAGACTGTAGTTTTTGATATATTTTATTACCATAATGACAAATTTGAGATAGTTACATGGCTGATAATGATCATTTTATTCCCCCTACAATAGTCCTTATTCAGTTTTGTGAATTCAAATGTGGATGGGATTCAATTTCATTCACCACACAGTCATTGCCCAAGCCAGTTTCATTTAGTCAGGAAATATATAATGGAGATGACTGCTTTATCCCTTCATTCAGGTAATGGCGTTTGGACTTTGGTTCTTGGTCTTTACATAATGATTTTTAATGCTTTAATATAATTTGATCAATGATTTTTATGGTCTTATTAGTTATCATATTCAATGTTCACCATTGAATTTGATGTCAAAAATTCTGTCATAATAAAGAATATAAATGATTTTATATTGAAAAATATACTAAAATACTTTATTTCAGAGTTAACAACCATAGTAGATCTGGCCCAAGTCTTGCATATTGCCCATCAGATCAAATATTTCCACCATCTGTTTCTCATTATGTATCTCATGAAGCCAAGAATCACAGAACTTATATAAGTACTCCTTCCCCTCCTCAGAAAGATTACTCTGCTATTGAAAACTGTTTAACACGCTTTTCAAATGAGAATTCTGATCCAAGCAATATAAAAGTGTTGTCAAATAACACTAATCAGCTTAAGTCAAGTGTAATATTCAGAGAGTTCCAAATTAAGGACAGGGAAGCTAGAGGTGGGACTAGGAGAGCTGGGCTCATGATGGTTCTTTCTGATAGATTTGCTGTCTTGGAGTATGTCCCATATCTCAAAGAAAAGTTTGGGGAGATTATAAAAACATTGTGTGACAAGTCTAATACTGTTTTTGAGGCAGAATATCAAATCATACAGCAATCAGATGTTTTGAAACCATTACGGTCACTTGGAGTTTTGTTAAAGTTCCCTGACTTGCCAGAGTTTCTTCATCAGAGGTAAAAATTACCCCATGGTCATTTCATTTCAGTCATTTGATGTTAAATAGTATGAGTGTCTTACTGTCTTTCAGTCACAATTTTGGCAAATTGATCCAACTAATCTACTGTTGAAATGGGTACATTAGTTTTTAATGGAACTATATATAGAAATTAGAAATTTAGCTCCATTTCTAAGTTTCTAGTGAAATAATTTGCAAGCTTGTTGGTAAACACTAAACAAGATTCAGTGATTTGTCATCTTTACAAGAATTCATCACACTGTCAATAGATATTAACTATCAGCTTTATTATTCTATTCATCAATATTCAATACCTAGTACCTACTTACATTGTTATCAAATGTATAGTATAGTATATATTACCAGACAATATTCAGGTTTGTGCAGATTCTATATTCACTGGAAACGAAGCACCAGTCTCTAACAGTGGTTCCTCCTGGCACCCTGGAAAAGCTTGTAACTGAGGATGTGGAGCCTTGTTTCTGTAAGCCTGAATCTATACCAAATGCCCGGTACTCTCCTGGGAGGGACAGAGCTGAAACCATAGTGGAGCCTCCGCCCCCAACCTTCACTTTCATTGCTCAGGTAATTAGCATCTTATCAGGGAATTATTTTATAGACTACTACAAATACACTATAATTTATCATTACAATTCAATGAGCAACTCAAGCTATTAAAGTTCTATTAAAGTATTAATGTATGCGCCACACCACTCAATGTTTCTCAGCTCATATATATATATATTGCAATTGTTACATGATTAGCTTGTCAGAGCCTTGAGCTTGACTTATATTATAGTGGCAATATTTTAAGTTGATCTGCCACGTTAATCATGTTAATGCATATTTTAATTTCAGATAAGTGACATGTTATCAGTTAACGACATGAAACTCGTAGTTCAGAACGTGGTATGCGGGAATCAGATCGTCGTTAAAGGGCAATATCCCTCTACCGTGGAATCGATACTCGCCATCTTTACATCCTTCATTCCATCGAACTGTGTCAGTAATTTCGGTTATCGTGACTGCTATGAACACTGCTATCTTTGCAAGTTTCTTGGATTGCCGCTTGACGTTCATGTTCCGACATCGGCTCAGATTCTCGTGGTAAATCTTATGTCCGTCGTGGAAAATCCTCGGGAACTAAACAGTTTTAGATTGGATGTCGAGCAAATCCCTGATCTTCACAAACTCATGAATCCTCTTCCTAGGATCGTTGAGGAAATTGCTGATTTGATTGGTTTGTCGAAGACCCAAGAGTCGGAAACATATTCAACTGCCTTGACTGCAGTGATTCAAAGGTGGTCTTCAAAGTCCCTGAGTTACATCCTGGCAATGAAGACAATGGAAGAGCCTGCCTCGAACGAGGCCAAGTTATTTAGTATTCTTCAAGTAGGAGAGAATGATGTCCTCATGTTGAGGTTTTTTAATGGTGACCTGAAACTTCATGAAAGGAACAGGCTGCTAAAGGAGGTGCAATGATATACATATAATTTGTTGTCTGTATGGGGGTGGCAAGTTATGGGAGCCCTTGTATCCGTTTTGGATACACTGGCTTAAAACTCAATACTGAGATGTTATATTACGAGAACCTGTAGCCTCCTAAACATGGTTTTGCCTCCAATCATAGCCCTAGCGCAGAATTCTCGAGCCCACACCTTGGGATAACCCAATATTCGAAGGATCCTGAGTATGAGAGGTCTCAAATTTACGGTATTTTCGGGGCTCCCATACTTGCCAGCCCCATTGCCCTTGTATTGATAAATAAAGACAAACGATGTATAAATTTGATGTACTGTAACTGACCATATTCATTTTGTAGCCCACAGTTTTTAGGATATAACTGAATTGATTATTGTTTGAGAATTATTTTCGGTGGCTGGTAAGTTAACCTATAGTATTTGAAATATTTTGTAGAGTTATGGCGTTTTGTTCAATCAAAGCAAAAGCCACACTTGCACTCTTATTGGACAATACGACGCCATTCTGAAACGATTTCGATTCTTGCCCCGATATTCTAGAAACTTCAAAATCCGAATTTCTTAGCATGAAATTTGTTTTGAGATCGGGTTTTATCATGTATAGAAAGTTATAGTCTAAGCATACGTAACATGCAGAAGGATTATCAATCATATTCAAATTCCAATTCATCATTCATTCTCAAGTTTCATAACATTACTTATCAATATCTTCAAAAATGACTGGAGTTAGTTCTTTGGTAATAGTTTTGAAATGAATGGAGCATATTTTAATAAATTCTACTATTGGTAGCCAAATTGGAAATGATAATTGATCAATGGTGTGATACAATCGAGGAATACCACATAAAAACCGAAATATTTTCTGTAAATGTTCATTGAAGCTAATTCGCACCAATTGTAAAATGAATTCTTTCCAACTGTAGATTTATATTGTTAATTTTATCATAACATTATTATCATTAAGTAATATTTTGAATATTTCCCGGATTCTTGAAAGTATTTGATTATATCTTTTGCTGTCTGATAAGAATATTTAACATATTTATCTTGTATTTTGTTTAATTTCTTTTGTTACAAATCTCCATGTAGTTAATTCCTTACTCTGTCATGGTCTGCATTGATTTGGTATTCATGTCTGAAATAAAAATGTCACAATAGTAGTTTAGAATATTGATGAATCCCATTTTTCGGTTAGTTGAGCAACAAGGTGTCGGTTAAATTTTGATCGTAATGTATATTTTCTTTCTGCCCAGTTGGAAATTTACATAACTGGGCGTGTTTCCTGTTTACTAATTCCACTTCCTACTTTCCTGCTCTACTAGAAGGAGTCAGCATTTTCTGACATATAAATCAATCAGAAATTAACTGAAATATTCCAAATGTTTTTACAGGAGATGGCAACGTACATGGAGAATGGACCTTCGACTTCTCGGCCTAGTAGTGGTCAGCAAGGTAGTGCATTATTCCTCATTAATTTACTGTATCCGATCGTGAATTAATTAATGTCAGACTACTCAATGAAGCTCGATGTTCGTTGCTTGAGCGGCAAACTTTCAGGGGAAGTTTTTTAGAAGCAGATATCACACCTTTTAAGTTAATGCCTACTTGTATCCGTCTTTATTGGAAACACATTGACCTAAAGGTGTAATAAGCGGTTACATGTCGAAGTGGTGACCGTATACCGCAACTTACATGGTCGAGGCGACAGCCGAGACTGTGTAAGTTGGATAATGGACGAGGCGTGCCGAGTTCATTATCGGAGGTATACGGTCACAGCTGAGATCATGGAACCGGATTATACTCCGACCGGAAATAGCTTTGACCGACTATTTTCTGACCAAACAACAGTATTCCTTCCCACTCGGGTCTGACGACCCTCAACCGGATTCAACGCTTAAGTAGATTTTTGAGTGCTCCTTTATAAAATCAAATTTCATTTTATTAAGCTTTTTTACACTGTAATTCAGTGGAGACCGTATAACCAAACTTACACGGTCGCTAAAACAAGCTTGGGAGGGGTATAATATGTGCTTTCAAAGGTTTAACTTTTAAGTTGTTGTAGACCAATGTGTACACTGTACTGTGTTATGACATGTATCCCCCCCCCATGTATAGTGTAACATCTTGTTTAATCAATCGTGTTTTTACAGAGATGGTGTTTGAACGTGACAAGGTAGCCCAAAGCTCCATGAACGAACTAACAGATTTAGATGTAGATGTCTACAACCAGAGTGACCTGGAACAAGCTGTATCTAATCAGGTAACTCTTCATTAATAATCTTAATTGTACATATTTAATTTGTTATATTTGTAGATTGAACTGTTTGAAATTATCATTGATAGGGGTGCATCAACAATTATTCCTTGGACCTTGAGGGCTACTTTCTTCGAATTGATGACTGAAAATAGATCCAGACCTCAAGGTAAAACATGATAAATCATTTCTTAGTTAGTTAGTTCATCCTTTTATCATCCGTATGTTTTGAAATGCTTCTCACTCATTTCTCGATAAGATAATCCTGATTTATGGTGTAATACGAAGGTTATGAACGAATCATTATGAACACAATTGTCCCTATTCAGGCAGATGCTGCCATAGCAAAGGCAGAGAAATTCCAACGTATTCGCTTCATCCGAGAAGACATAGCAGCGATACGCAAGGAGTTCACGGTCATCAAGGAGAAAGTTTCAGCACTCAACTACAAACTGGAGAGCTACAAGAGCTACGGAACGCGGAATATCTACTACGAAGGTATGATGTCAGATCAAATCCTCGTTCATGGGCCAAATTTGTCCTGGATTTCTATTTAGTCAATGTATTATATCTGATATCAAGTAACGATGATTTATTTCTAAACTCGGGTTAATCTTAAGTCTCGTCTGAGCCTGGATTAACGTCTTTATCATTCCTCAATTTTATGAAAAATTTCTGGAAATCTGGAAATCAATTTAACCAGTGTTAAATATAGATTGTAGAAAACGTCATTATCATGGGATTATATGCTCAACGAATCAAACTTTAAGTTATGTTTTTCTCATGAGGTACAGGGCATTAGTTTATAGAAATGTACCTCGACAAACATTTCACATAAGATGTATGTAAAACGTGATGTGACCATGTAAATAAATGAGTACAAAATATACTCTAATGTGTGTAGTTGTATCTAGAGTTCACGTCTATCGGTGAACAACAGGTACATTAATTTTGTGTTTATGATAACTTACTTCCTCCAATCACACTCACTCCCCCACCAGAAACGATGAAAGAGAAGAGGGTACTACAGGAGCGGTTACCAGTTATCATAAAACAGAGGCGGACTCTGGAAGAAGAGCTAGCTCGGTTAGAGGGCACCACCCCTGTCAGAGTACCCTCACCGCCCCCACCCCCTCGTCCTGTCAAACAGTACAACAAGGTCAACAGACACCCTACCGCTCCCATGCCGCCTAAACCAGTTAAACCGCCAAGACCCCCTTCTCCAAAAAGGATAATCAGGTACTTGCACAGCGAAACATGCGTGCGACAAAAGTGGCAAAATGGCCAATTTTGCGTTTGTTCGCGTAACGCGCGGCGACATTTCAATTTCCAAAAGACCTTCAACTTCGCGCGAAACGTTTTTTTTGATCGATTTATTTTATCGATCACATTAAATTATTTGCGCTGACTTACGTTTGTATGACTTTGGCCTGGTTGCATAGGACGTTGCATTTTGTCATTGCTGACAGTTACTGTAACTTTCAGCAGAGTTACACATGTGCATGATATGTGCGTTAATGGGATGACATTTCATTTCTTGGAGTATTCCCTACAAGTAACCCACACTAAGCGCATGTTTTTTTCAGAGAAGATGATGGGTTCCTCAATTCCCTCTCCGCTCCGCCGGAAACCAAAGAGGAGAAACTGATCCGGACAGGGCTCAAGAACCCGTTTGAGATAAAGTACGAGGAACACTTGCGAGAACAACTGAGAGATAAGGGACATGATGAACTGTTGCAGTATCATGACACCGCTGAGGATGATAATGGCTCGGATACGGACTTTGAGGAGCCAAACTTGGAGCTCATTGAGGAACACATTGCTAACAAGCCAACAGATAGTGGGTCAGAGTCTGAAGAGGATAAAAAGGATAGCTTAGAAGGTTTGATTACGTCGGTTTATAAACTTGATCGCTTTTAATTCCGAAATGAAGGAAATACCGTGTTTTTATTGATAGTTCATCCCTGCTCAAAAAGTCCCAAAGTTGAAACTACCCATTGGCCATTACGTAATACGGAATTAATCTGATCCAATGTTTATTGTGCTCTGGAACCCGCATTAGATGACACCATTCTCACTGCAGGTTCAATTCACGCCCCTCTTAAGAACAAAAGGAGGAAGATTGACAGAGTTGCTCATGATGACGGTAATCCAGAAGTCTATCACATGAGAGTTACCATGATTAAAGCCAGACCCTTTGAACCGAAGTGTGTTAAAGGTACTTAATATTTCTCATATTTGTTGCCGAATGCCGAGTAGTGTGTTTTAGACTGTTAACCAATGAATGGTGTTCTCAGTTTCTTGAAATGAAATTTAAAGGATTGAATTGTATTTTGTGTCTAAGAAGAAACCCTTGATATTATTATTTCACGCCTCTTCTCAGGGCAGCTTAAGATGGAGAGATCTACCTGGAGAAAGTTGTATAAGTACCAACAGACTGGTGTGAAGTGGTTGTGGGAACTTCACTCGCAACAGTGCGGAGGCATACTCGGTAATTACAACTCCAGATCTACAAACTTGGTAGATTACAGCAACTTAGTTACTTGACCTGATCTCACTTCAGTTAAAAACACACCTTAAACGATTGGCACCGAACTGGCCAAACTATAATTTTCCCCGAGACGAAGCTATTTTTCGTTGTCATGACACAACTCTCTGGTCATTTTCCAGGTATAATATCTCGTTCGTGTTTTTAAGAATTATTCTATGCAACATATACCACCCTGGTATGTATATATACCTTACCGCAATAGCTGTTGAGTCTCTCACACGGTATGTTTCTCAGGCGATGAGATGGGGCTGGGTAAAACCATACAAGTTGTAACGTTCCTGTCTGCTCTTGTTGTGAGTCGTAGTTACATATTATTAGTCGTATGAAACGTAACTGCATTTGATTATGTTATCCCAAAGGGCGTGCTATTTCGTTTGCTTATGCTATTTTCAATAAATATTGAAATCGCGCCATTTGATTATTCTTGTATTATTCACCGACTGACACTTCTTCAGGATTCCAATATTCCCATCAAAATACACAACCGGAACAAGCTCGGACCGGTGCTGATTGTATGTCCTACGACAGTGATGCACCAGTGGGTCAAGGAATTCCATAATTGGGCTCCCAACTTCCGGGTGGCTGTTCTCCACGGCTCAGGCTCGTACACGGGGACCAACAAATCCAAACTAATCCACACCATAGCGAACACTAGCAGTGGCGTGCTGATCACCTCGTACTCAGGACTACGGATCTACAAGGAAGCCCTGAGCCTCTACGCGTGGGACTACCTGATCCTGGACGAGGGACACAAGATCAGGAACCCTCACTCGGAGATAACGCTACTCGCAAAGGAATACACGACCTGTCACAAGATAGTCCTGAGCGGTAGTCCCATCCAGAACAACCTCCAAGAACTGTGGTCGTTGTTTGACTTCATCTACCCGGGCAAACTGGGGGCGTTACCCGTCTTCATGGAGCAGTTCTCTGTACCCATAACCCAGGGTGGGTACATCAACGCCTCCAA
Source organism: Beroe forskalii (assembly GCA_011033025.1). Classification (NCBI taxonomy): domain Eukaryota; kingdom Metazoa; phylum Ctenophora; class Nuda; order Beroida; family Beroidae; genus Beroe; species Beroe forskalii. Next base: position 52,290 of record WFMF01000708.1, on the reverse strand, counting down.
GATCCAAGTGCAGACTGCGTACAAGTGTGCGTGTGTGCTGCGAGAGACCATAGGTCCGTACCTGCTGCGCAGACTGAAGTGCGACGTTAACATCAATCTGCCGGGAAAGAACGAGCAGGTCCTGTTCTGCAAGCTAACCCCTCTTCAGGAGGACATGTACACCGCCTTCCTCAAGTCAGAGCACGTCGGCAAGATACTCACTCACTCCCTCAACTCATTCGCAGGCCTCAACTTCCTCAAGAAGATCTGTAATCACCCTGACATCTACACCGGGGATCCGAGTGCTCTGATGGCGATGAGGGGTAACCTTGATGCTGCACCGCCAGCTGACTACGGAGCAGTCAAGAGGTCGGGGAAGATGAAGGTTCTGGCGGAGTTACTCAAAGTCTGGCAAACTCAGCAGCACCGGGCCTTGCTTTTCACTCAAAGTCGGAAGATGTTGCACATATTCGAGCTGTACGTTCAGAAGATGGGTTACACGTACTTGAAAATGGACGGTACAACTGCTATTGAGAGTAGACAGGGATTGATAGCGCGTTACAACAATGACTCCTCGATATTTCTCTTCCTGCTTACCACCAAGGTTGGGGGACTTGGAATTAACCTAACTGGAGCTAACAGGGTGGTGATTTCTACCCCTCATGTCACGTGACCACTACCATGTCACGTGACCACTAACCCTCATGTCATGACCACTAACCTCATGTCACGTGACCACTAACCCTCATGTCACGTGACCATCAATCTCATGTCACGTGACCACTAACCCTCATGTCACGTGACCACTAACCCTCATGTCACGTGACCACTAACCCTCATGTCACGTGACCACTAACCCTCATGTCACGTGACCACTAACCCTCAAGTCACGTGACCACTAACCCTCATGTCACGTGACCACTAACCCTCATGAGTGGAGCTGACTCCTCAGGGTGGAGGGACATGATGACACCGCACACGATGCTGAAAACTATGATCCCGATCATGTTCATCGAACCGTCCACAAACTGAAAATAAGGGAAAATGTTAATGATAATTACTGAAAAGTGAGCATTTTGGCACGATGAGCATAGGAGTTTGCATAAAATCAACAATAATGGCACTTATAAGAGAAAAATAGAGATAGTCTGTGCAAAAATTATTTACAAAGGTTTTAGTGTTGGAATGTGTTCTAAGGGGTCCCATGAAGGTCTCCAAAGAGTGATAAGCTTCTACCTCTTGAGGAAATTTCAGGAGGGCCACGCCCTTTTTTGACCGTGGGAAATTTTGGTGAAAAATCGAAAATCCTGGTTTACATTCATATAAGGCATGTGGGTACTCTAAACCCATGTTTTCTGGGACGGGGAATCGAATCCAAGCATAATGTAAGAGCTATCGATCTTTCTTGACCCATTTTCGACCACGCCCACTTTTTGCGTATGGAATTTCCGAGGCTGAAATGCAATTTCTCGATGATTCACAATATATTGCTTGTGAGTACTCTAAACCTATGTTTTCTGGGACGGGGAATCGATTCCAAGCATTATCTAAGCGCTATCGACCTTTCTTGATCCATTTCTGACCACGCCCACTTTTTGCGTACATGAAGTTCTTGAGGCCAAAATGTCATTTCTCGATGATTCACACTATATGGTATGTGGGTACTCCAAACCTATGTTTTCTGGGACGGGGAATCGATTCCAAGCATTATCTAAGTGCTGTTGACCTTTCTTAACCCATTTTGACCACGCCCACTAGATGCGTATGGAATTTTCGAGGCTGAAATGCAATTTCTCGATAATTCACAATATATGGCTTGTGGGTACTCTAAACCTATGTTTTTTGGGATAGAGAATCGATCCTTCATACATGATATAAGGGCTATTAACAATTCATGCCCAATTTCTGACAACTTTTTAAATGTCATACGATCTTTTTACTTACTGCCTTCTATCTGGAGTCTGGATGCTAACAGTTCCAACTTTTTCCCCTTCGACTCTCGAGTGCTGCTGTTGAACTTTTAAAGCTTAAAGAAGCAAGTCTGAACCATCCTAGTCATTGGCCTTCTTCACTGACCTCATAGAACGATGCCATTTCCATATTTTCATCAAGGCAATTCTGACGAAACTCTAATACGGATTCTGGAAACAGTCTGAGAATCTGACCGAGTGAATGGGAAAGCAAAGGACTCAGTAGCAGTTGGACCAAAATGGTCAGTGAATCTTAATCAAGTAATTTGATTTTTTGCCGACTGGGAATCCATCTTGCTTTCATCTACTCAAACTACAACGATAAAAGGCTCAAAGGTATGGGCCAGAGACATGTGTACTGTGTAGACTACACGACCAAATATCTAAGGTACATGGTCTGACTATGCCTATGGTCAGTCATGGTTTTCCGAATTTACTGAGGTACTTACTTCCTCAGGTAATGGTATGGTCGACCATACCTAAGTACCTCGTTGAATTAGAATTTCGGAAGGCCACGACTGCAAAAATCCTAGACAGTTTGTATGGCTTAGTTTGACTTAATATAAATGAAACCAGGGTGGAATCTGGGTCGTCAAAATCAAGTTCCCAACTGTGGAATTGAAGTCGAGCTAACTGCATGTAGCTTATTAAACTGTTGCAAAGTATTGCCTATCATACTATGAGTACTGTAATCATCATATATACAGACCAAGCTGTCTCTTCAGGCGGAAGGAGGTGATTTTGTAGTCTATGGGGATGACTGCTTTAACTGCAAGAAGGTGGACACGAAGTTATAGAAGGTGAAGTTGAAGTGTCTCCTTGAACGAGTCACTGATGTGTGTGGTCCTGCTGACTTGCTGAGTCATGTGTCCACTCTTTTACTCTGGTTCTAGAAAGTAGAGGTTCACTACAAGTCACGATTCAGCCATGACGTCTCTCTAGCTGGCGATTCTTCTTCTTAATAAGGGTATTTAAAAAATAAGGCTTATTAACGGATGGTCTCAATACATCCGACAGTTGACAATAATTGACTAATTGAGGGTCCAAGATGAGCTTCCAGATAGATGAAAGCATAGTTATGGGTAAGAAGGATGTAGAGGGTAGATATTTGAGAAGCATCAGGGTCCAGAACTTGTATCAGTGTATCTGACTGATGGATTAGCTCAGCATGCAGGATGAGTATTCGATTCCAAGTCAGCTGTTTACTCTTATCAGATGATCATTTTTCTGATGATGCTGACCCAGGTTCCACTCTCGTATGAAGATTTCTGGACAGGACAATCATAAATTATAAGTGTTCAAGAGGACATCCCACATACAAAAAGAAGAAGCTGTCAGAAATGGTCGTCAGAGCTGGTATAGTGGGATGGCGATTGGAATCGAAACAACCATCGTCATATATCTCTCGAATCATAATCAGAAAATAATATTTTGCCGTTTTCGGCCTAATCATCTCTTATATAATTTGCGAATCTCTGTTTTTTGTTTGTGCGTAACGGCGGAAACATCTTCGGAACGCGCGCGCATTACGATTTGTGCGGGTAACCATGGTGACACGTGCACGGAGAATTGCGCGCGCGCTCATTTCTGTTAATGGTGTTTTGATTACGTTGCTTCGCGTAACTTTTGAACGGATCAGAGTTTTTTGATGCGGTAAAAAGTATTCAGCTGATCTGAAATTTGCGAACGAGGTGCTGCGTAGCAGCGCCGAGTGAGCTGTGTATTAGCAGGCCCAACGGGCATTCTAGTCTTATATATAATTTCGTAAGAGCACGTGAATTATGTCTGTCTGTGCGGGCGCACATTTTAAATTTGAGCTTGCCAAGAGAATATCAACTTATCAAGAGAAACGAACGGGGAAAATGTGCTTATTGGTGCCGTTGTTATGGTTACTGGAAACTGCACGTGCAGGTTATGATCAGTTGTATGCGAGTGCTTTCTGATACGTTGCTAACTGCGTCGTGTTTTCAGTCCATTTTACGTCTTCTACATATAAAATTGAAGATCTAAAGATAGAGAATGGGTATGGCTGGCATTGGGGAGGCTATAGGCGATAGAATTCCCTTTATAGCTTTTTATGAATCAGTGGCAATGGTCGGTCAATTTATAAAATCGATGATTAAATTGGTTTCAACTAAATAATGTAAATCGAGCAATTATTGAAAGAAATTTAAGATTAACCAAGGCAAAATCAAATTGAATAAATTGGGCATGGCAAATAATTATATTATTGCTTATTTGGGAATCTTGGCGAAAATCAATGCGCAAGTCAACGTTTAGTATGCATGCACGGTTCTCAGTTTGCAGTTAAATTAACTTCGTCACACAATTGCAATTAGACAAAACTGGCCTTCATGGGACTGCATTACTAAAAGTGACAAACGGATTATTGTAAATTTTGCTCCTTCATAAAATTTTTCATACTTCAAAATTTCATACTGCAATTTTGGAATTCTGCGAGGAAGGCGGGGCGTAGCTCCGCCGAGTGAGCTATGTTTTAGCAGGCCCAACGGGCCTGCTAGTCTTATATATAATTTCGTAAGAGCACGTGAATTTTGTCTGTTTGTGCGGGCGCACAGTTTAAATTTGAGCTTGCCAAGAAAATATCCACTTATCAAGAGAAACGAACCGGGAAAATGTGCTTATTAGTGCCGTTGCCATGGTTACTGGAAACTACACGTGCAGGTTATGATCAGTTGTATGCGAGTGCTTTCTGATACGTTGCTTACTACGTCGTGTTTCTGTCCATTTTACGTATTCTACATTTAAAATTGAAGATCTTAAGATAGAGAATGGGTATGGCTGGCATTGGGGAGGCTATAGGCGATAGAATTCCCTTTATGAATCAGTGGCAATGGTCGGTCAATTTATAAAATCGATGATTAAATTGGTTTCAACTAAATAATGTAAATCGAGCAATTATTGAAAGATATTTAAGATTAACCAAGGCAAAATCAAATTGAATAAATTGGGCATGGCATATAATTATATTATTGCTTATTTGGGAATCTTGGCGAAAATCAATGCGCAAGTCAACGTTTAGTATGCATGCACGGTTCTCAGTTTGCAGTTAAATTAACTTCGTCACACAATTGCAATTAGACAAAACTGGCCTTCATAGGACTGCATTAAAGTGACTGCATTAAAGTGACAAACGGATTATTGTAAATTTTGCTCCTTCATAAAATTTTTCATACTTCAAAATTTCATACTGCAATTTTGGAATTCTGCGAGGGAGGCGGGGCGTAGCTCCGCCGAGTGAGCTATGTTTTAGCAGGCCCAACGGGCCTGCTAGTTTATCATATTCAAGAGAAACCACGCTAGTATTCTATATTTCTATAATCTATACTATATGCACAAAAATGGGCTTGGCCTGGAATTGGCTTGGAAATGTTCATGGACGTAAAATTAATGAATATGAAATAGATTATCCGCCTCAGGAAAGGTTGGTTTCTGTTCAGATTATTCTCATGTCTTTAGATCTAGCTGCATGCCTTCTACGAGAAATGGCAAGAACTCCATATACTCAAAGAGTGAGCGTGATCAGAAATGGGCCAAGAAAGGTCAATAGCGCTTAGATAATGCTTGGAATCAATTCCCCGTCCCAGAAATCATGGGTTTTGAGTACCCACAAGCCATATATTAAGCGGTTACATGTCGAAGTGGTGACCGTATACCGCAACTTACATGGTCGAGGCGACAGCCGAGACTGTGTAAGTTGGATAATAGACGAGGCGTGCCGAGTTCATTATCGAAGGTATCCGGTCACAGCTGAGATCATGGAACCGGATTATACCCCGACCGGAAATAGCTTTGACCGACTATTTTCTGACCAAACAACAGTATACCTTCCCACTCGGGTCTGACGACCCTCGTCCGGATTCAACGCTTAAGTAGATTTTTGAGTGCTCCTTTATAAAATCAAATTTCATTTCAAGCTTTTTTACACTGTAATTCAGTGGAGACCGTATAACCAAACTTACACGGTCGCTAAAACAAGCTTGGGAGGGGTATAATGTGGATTATCGAGAAATAACATTTTGGCTTCAAGAATTCCATGTACGCATAAAGTGGACGTGGTCAGAAATGGGCCAAGAAAGGTCGTTAGCGCTTAGATAATGCTTGGAATCAATTCCCCGTACCAGAAAACATAGGTTTTGAGTACTACCCACAAGCCATATATTGTGAATCATCAAGAAATGGGATTTTAGCCTCAAAAATTCCATATGCAAAAAATGGGCGTGGTCACAAATGGGTCAAAAAGGTCGATAGCGCTTAGATAATGCTTGGAATCGATTCCCCGTCCCAGAAAACATAGGTTTGGAGTACCCACATGCCATATATTTTGAATCATCGAGAAATGACATTTTGGCTTCAAAAATTCCATGTACGCAAAAAGTGGGCGTGGTCAGAAATGGGCCGAGAAAGGTCGTTAGCGCTTAGATAATGCTTGGAATCGATTCCCCGTCCCAGAAAACATAGGTTTAGAGTACCCACAAGTCATATATTGTGAATCATCGAGAAATGGCATTTTGGCCTCAAAATTCCATACGCAAAAAAGTGGGCGTGGTCAAAATGGGTCAAGAAAGATCGATAGCTCTTAGATTATGCTTGGAATCGATTCCCCGTCCCAGAAAACATGGTTTAGAGTACCCACATGTCTTATATGAATGTAAACTTGGATTTTCGATTTTCACCAAAATTTCCCTACGAGTCAAAAAAGGGCGTGGCCTCCTGAAATTTCCTCAAGGGGTAGAAGCTTAACACTCTTTGGAGACCTTCATGGGACCCCTTAGAACACATTCCAACACTAAAACCTTTGTAAATAATTTTTGCACAGATGTCCCCATTTTTAGCAAATAATGACCTTATAACACAGTTTCCCCCAACTTTCATAATGCAACTTTTAATACCACTTTCTAATTTTTCACTAATTTTCATGAAGCCAAAAATAGTTTCCATGATAACATCACATCCCACCTTGAGAGATCTTTCCAAGTGAGTGGTCCCCAAATCATTCCCATCTTTGTCCGTGTCCGCTACCTCAGAAAACTTAGTGGCGTGTTTACCAAAGGTCGCAGATACGATGTTGGAAGCACCACAAAACAGGTCGAGGTGTCCAGGTAGTTGGGCCCGGTAACCTAAGGGGGAGGGTTTAAATTGGGGGGTTTAAGGGTTTAAACCCGGGAAGGGGAGGTGGCATTAACCCCTGGGGAGGCACCCGACTCCAGGACTGACCCAGGGGGCCGAAACTCTGAGACTGTTAACCCCTGAGGGAAATGGGGCAGGTACCCCCTTTTGTTGGGGCAAAGTGTTGTCGATTTAAAAAACTGAAAAGGTTGCAATGTCAACAGACTTGAAAACAACCACTAGTGGACGTGGAATAATTTCATTTGCTTCATTTTTCCTGACTTGTCCTGCTCTATAACAAGTGACTATTTCTTCAGGGACCATCCCAATTTTATCTGAGCACAGATAGCCAATGTCATGCTTAGCTCTTTGATCACCAACAACACTACTAGGAGCCTCAGGACCTTTGAAACAATGACATTCTTAAGCTTCTTTTCTCTTTCAAGCTTTTCCACGCTAAGAGATTTACAAACATCTTTGACCAGGGTAGTGGATCTTGAGGCTTCCAAAACCTCCTTCTGGTTACTCTGATAGCTTCTGCATATGTTTTGACATCTTTTAACACCTGACTGCACAGATTTAGTTGCAAATACGACATCTTCTCGAACAGTCTCAATTTCATTTTAACAGCTTCAAGCTCTTCACGCACAATTTTTCTGATGGACATGTGTGATTCAGTGTCATTGCTAGGGTTGTGTTTCTGATGGAGACAATTGAAACACCACCAATTCTTAAGGAGTTCAACATGTTCAGCTAGCAACCCACTGAGATTGACACAATTAAGGTGAAAACATTTCAGACATTTGGAACATGGATCCTGTAACAACAGCTGACTCCACCACACATGAACTGTCATTTTTGGAACTTTAGCTTGGGGGCTTGAAGTTTGAGAAGTTTTCCATCACTGTTGATCTTCTTTCTAGAGTAGGTTCTTTGACTTCTGTCCCTCTTTCTTGAATGATTTACTTCTGTCCAATCTCCACCATCAGAGTAAACAACTCTCACAGGTCCATCAGTTTCCTCCCCATTGTCTTCATCTTCAGTTGGGGGATTATGAAGTTCTTTGAACCTTGTAACATGAGAAGCCATGTCAAACAAAACAAAACGTAACAAAACGTAACAAAGAAACAAGGTAGTTCTCCAGAGACAAAGTCAATAACAATCTATAAAGAAGAAACTATAACATAACACAGATTGTAAATATAATTTATTTTCATAATTTCAACTCATCAAAAATATTTTTTGCTGATGATTTTCCATCAGATTTTTTCAGAAACAAACCAAGACAAGAATAGCACACAAAAAATGTATTATTTGATGATAACAAAATTTTTCCAATTCATTTGTGTAATTTTTATTGCAAAATATTCTAATTGCAAAAATTATTTAAATTTGAGCCGCGCGCGCGCCGCGCACACCGATCACTGATTGCGCGAAAACTTGGTCATGGTACCCGAAATGAGCCTCGTCAGCCATAGTTTGGCCGACGTGGCTCACTTTTAAAACAATTTGGACCTAAAAATTGATTTCAAAAAATTTTCTCCAAGTGAGCCACCTCGGCCACCATACTTTATGGTGAAAATGCTATTGTCATACATGTCATTGTGATACATACAATTCAAACATGATGGAAAAAATTTCTAATTATCTATTGAGCAAAAAATAATAGAAATAGAAATGACAACAACTAAAGAATAAATCCTTTAAAACACAACGATCTGCAAGACTTTTCTCCAACTTTGGACTTGAACTTTGACACGATTTCTTGAGAAATACAATGTAAGAACAGCCAAATCCAAATGAGTCACAATAGAAAACATTTGCCATGAGGCAACACAGCTGGTCAAAAACCTTCTTACATCATATTTTATCACTAATATGTACCCTAACAAGGGTACTCAAAATAGTTGCCTGAAACTATTTTACTATTAGTACACTTTATCTACAATAATTATAGATATTTGCAAAATTGTTGAACTTGATTGCTTATAGCATTTACTGAGGGGGATCCCATAGTGAAACTCTAAAAAGTAGAAAATCCAATAATGGATTCAAACATAACAACACAACTTATTTGAATTAAAAAGAAAACTTTCTTCAAGACATCAATCTGCAAGACTTATCTCCAACTCTGTACTTGAACTCCAACATGATCCCTTTAATAGGTAATGCAATGTAGAGAGCAGCAGGATCCAAATAACAACACAACTATTTACAATCAAATTTGAGGAAGGTGCTTATCACCAAATGGAGTTTTCTGAAGATGAGAAATAATATAATCATTTTCAATGTTGTATTCTTGAAACTGGCAGTGGATCAGTGGTGTAAAGTAGATCCATTTGTGCATTCTTAGTGTTTCACTGTGGTGTCCCCCTCAGTCAATGCTAAAAGCAATCAAGTTCAACACAAAAATGGATTCAAATCAGAACTACTTTACACCACTGATTTACTGCCAGTTCCGAGAATACAACATTAAAAATGATTATATTATCTTTTGTCTTCAGAAAACTCCATTTGGTGATAAGCACCTTCCTCAAATATGATTATAGTTAGTAGTAATGTCAAGTTTAAAATTATGCCTTTATGTGTTCCTTGATAATATCAAGTGAATGAGATACAAGTGCAAAATTAGGTATTGTTAGGTATAATTTTTCTTTACTCAAACGACTTTCATTTTACAAAAAGGCATTGGAAGTGTTAGCAGAGATCATGGTTCGGAGGTGAGAAATAGGATATATATGTATATAGCAGGTTCAGATTCTCCATTTTCAATTGAACTAGTGCCAAGGAACTGCTTCTTCATAATATCATTTGTGTGTATGGCCTCTTTGTGGCATATATAGTTAGGCCAGTTAAAGTTGTCAATGCACAATTTTGAGTTTGTGAACCTCAGTTAAGAGCCTCTTATTATATGTACCTGATGTACAAATCGATGACTTGTGATGAGTCTACATCTGGATTGACATTTTCTTACTTTTATTTCAGATCTTTAATGTGATCCTTCATGATATCAAGTGAATGAGATGAATGAAACTCAATGATGATAATAGATGGAATGAATCAAACAATTTCACACGACCAGGCAAATCTACTGACAGTTTCGGAATTTGAAATTCCATCTTCATGATCCCCATGTGAATGTTAATCATCCTCAGTTAGTTAATTTAATATGTCTTGTGTTGTAAGTTTAAAGTGATAAAGTATGAAACATGGGGAGGGGGAATTTTATTAAGTGCCTGAAAATGAACTGATGGTAAAATTTTGTTGTCTTTTTTGTTGTCTTTAAACTTTTTAGATATTATGAAAAGAGGGCAATTAGTAAAAGACAAAATTTTTAGTAAAAGTTGAATGTTCATAACTTTGTATCCATAGGCGCAATGTTGCGTGTTACTCTAAGGCACCTCCCATCATGGATCCAACCTGTGTCACAGATAAATAATTTGTCAGCCTTCAAAAGAAAGAATATTACTAGTTCACTTAGTTCCGGCAATCCTGATACATTGCCCATAATAGAAGACTTTTCAAGGCGACACATTGGACCCAATGAAAAGGAGATATCAGAAATGCTTGATGTTGTTGGGGTTGAGAGTGTTGATGAACTAATCAGAAAAACAGTCCCTGCAGATATATTAGATGAGCAGGATCTTGATGTATCTGCTCCTATGAGTGAACTGGAGTTAGCAAGGAGGGTTAATAAACTTGGTACCAAAAATAAACTTTATAGAAATTATATTGGAATGGGTTACTATGATTCAAAGGTGCCTCCTCCTATTGTCAGAAATATCCTTGAAAATCCTGGATGGTATGCACTTTTCTTTTATACTAGGTTGAAAAGTTATTTCAGTTAGTCACTGCCAATTATACTTTATCTGTTCCATGAATAGTTTCACACCTCATTAAATTGAAAAAATGATCTTCAATAAATAGAATCAAATACACACAATGTGATATAAACCACCATTTTGCAATGATATGAACTTGTCTAGCTCCCATAAAATGCTGTACATCAGTTTCCAACTCAATATTTTGCATTCAGCCTGACTCAGCAATTTTCTTCAAGTCTGGTGAACAGAAACCTGTCATGCAAGTTCAAATCAGGTCTAGGGACTCAGTTCCATCTCAGTTAGTCCAACAGTGCACATGTAGCTCCATATTCTTTGGGCCTTGTGTATATTTTAGTTTAAAAATGACATACCGTGGCAGACTCAACCAACTTTTGATGAGATAAGGTATTATGTTGTTCAAACATTTCTGTAGATTCACGTATACCTATCTCAAACAGTTCACCAGAAATAGGGCAGTGAAATTATTCATGGAACATACTAAGTATTAAAAAGTTAATTCAATAAGCCATGTATCAATCCTTATAATGAATCTCAACCAGGTACACCAGCTATACTCCATACCAAGCAGAGATATCTCAAGGGAGGATGGAGAGCCTCATTAACTACCAGACCATGGTCAGTGACATGACTGGACTACCCATCTCAAATGCCAGTCTGTTGGATGAGGGTACTGCTGCTGCAGAAGCTATGGCAATGTGTTACAGGTATTCAGACTGCTATTTAATTTTTTAGTCAAAATTTATTACGGTCAAAGATGATTTTAAATTGATACCTATTTTGAAATTTCATTCAATAACAGATTTTATGTCTAATTTGGTTATAAATTTTATGTTTGTCCCCATTGTTACAGAAATCAGAAGAAAAAGAAAGACACCCCTGTATTTTTCATTGATCAGTCAGTCTTTCCACAGACTCTGGGAGTAGTTGAAACACGGGCTAAATATCTTGGAGTCAAGGTTTTAATTTAAATTAGTGCAATCCAGATTAAATTGGCTACAATTTTGCATGTTTGTATAATACTTGTTTTACACTTTCACAATGCATAGAGTCAACTGGTCAAATATTAGCTTGATATCTCCACATACACTAAAATCAGGTGGTGGTCGATGACTACAAAACCTTCGACTACTCCACGCCAGGACTTTGTGGGGTCCTCTTTCAGTACCCTAATTCTGATGGTAAAATAGTGGACTATTCCGAATACATCAAGGCAGCCCATGATAACAAGGTAATGTTGTCATGGGAGTTTTATTCTTACTACCTTACTGTTATTACTGTAACTTACTACTGGTACATAATGCTTATGATAAGGCAACTCATATTTGATTGAATAATTACTGCTGAATAATTATCTGGGTTAATTCCGTCATGCCAAATTATCTAATTAATGAATAATAGTTCACATTATAGCTGTTTCATCAGTATCATTGACAATAAAGTACGTTTCACCTTGGCCCAGGCTCTGGCTACTTGTGCTACTGATCTCCTGGCTCTTGCAATGATAAAACCGCCTGGTGAATATGACTTCGACATTGCATTCGGCAGTGCTCAAAGGTTTGGCGTGCCACTCGGCTTTGGGGGACCACACGCAGCATTCTTCAGCGTCAAGAAATCTCTACAAAGGTCTATTCCAGGTAAAAGACGGGGTGGCTTTAATTACACCTTACTATCCTGGTTCTATAGGTAGTCTCTACATGGGATTTTTTTGGTTATCATTTACTCGGTAAATTTGTTATAGTTAATTACTTGAGTACCACCCACTTAGAACTGATGTAAGTGACTAAATGGTAAGCGAGTGATGATAAGTCAATATTTCAGGCCGAATAATTGGAGTAACTAAAGATGCAGATGATGGGTTGGCCTTCAGACTCACACTGCAAACCAGGGAGCAGCACATCAAAAGAAACAAGGCAACGAGCAACATTTGTACTGCACAGGTTGGAGTAAACTTGGAGTCAAAATACTTAAGATACGACCTTTTTGAAATAGATTTCTTTAAACTTATACAACAACAATGAATACCATATAATAAACCTCGCCAAGTGCTCATGTTGCATTCCAACTGTATGATCACTCCCCAGGCGCTTCTAGCCAACATGGCTGCGATGTACGCTGTTTATCACGGTGCAGAAGGCCTGCAGTCCATTGCAGAGAAGGTTCACCAGTCAACTCGCATCCTCGCAGAGGGTAGGTATTTTTAGTCTTCCCATGAAATCCTGAAAACGGGAATATCCTTGAAATTTACTAATCAGCGCTAGTTTACAGGTGACTCTTGTGTTGATTGGACCTTTGAGTAAGCTAATACGCCTCTGTTATTGATTCAAAATATTATATTTCCTTTCTTTAGCGAAGCTCTGCTACTATTATACAGATATTAAACTGGTTGGAAGCTGCCACAGAAACAGCAACCACTGATTCAACTCCAAATCATACGAAGCATGTAATCTGTGACCGTATTATCTAGATTAGGTTCTTGATCAACCATTTGCCATACCCTACCATTCGCCATAGTACAGACTGCAGTGATAAGTGGTGCCCAGTTGGCCATGTGCGGACAGTACAGAAAAGGAGAAAAGTTCCCTCCTTCACAATACAGTACTAGTGGTAATGTGACTGCAATATCATGTATATACATGTTCCCTAATTCAAGGTCCTCCTGATTCCCTAATTCAAGGTCCCCCATCTTCCATCAGGGGCCCGTAGAGCCGGTCACCACATCGAGGAGGGTGCTTTCTTTGACACCCTCAAAATAAAGATCAAGTCCGAGCAGGCGTACAAAGACGCCCTCCTTAACGCTGAAATCAGGCACATCAACATCAGGAAGTTCAATGAGCCGTGCACGGTGAGTACACCTGTTTACAGTGTAATTTATCTCTCATATTTCCCATTCGCTGTGATTTTTGTCAGTTGTCTGTCATAACGGCATGCAAATTGGAAAGATTTGGAAGAAATTGCGCGTTTATTTCTGTCCAACGCCGTTTTGATTACTGCTCTGTAACTATTGCGAACGAGGTGCTGCGTAGTACCGCCGAGTGAGCCGTGAATATGCATTATACTAGCAGGCCCACGAAAACGGCTGAATGATTGTGATGTGTTTAATTGACGGTAAGTCCAATTGACTGGTTTTTTAGTAATGCTATAAAATCAGACGTTAATAACAGTACCTAACTAGCAGAAACAATGATTGTGAGAATCAAAATTGACTGGTTTTTTTAGTAATGCATAAAATCCGTTAATTCGAAACCAACAGAATCAAAACAGGGCAAAAAAGGGCAAAAAAGATAAACGTTTTGTTTCTGCTTGAGTCAGGTTGATAAGCCTTGAATGAGATTGATAAGCCATGATTCGTGAGGTTTTTGGTTGAGTTGGCGGAGGATTCGGGTGGTTGATTGGGGATGATGCCGAGTCGTTCCCGCTTTTAATTTCCATGCGTGATATTTAATATTATTCATTATATTTACTATTAGTAATATTATTACTATTAGCAAGTTCATTTATATGAGCTAAGAGCCTATTAATACATAAATGATTTATTCATCAATAAGTTCATTAATAAAATCAATCAAATTGGGACCTCAACAAATGAGGTAATATATGACATATTAATGCCAAATTAATGAATCTTTCAGATTACAATTGTATTTTCTTGAATAAATGATTAATCATCAATGAGCCGATTTTAAATTCATGATTCATTGCATCAAATGCTGCCTTCATTACATAATATATTATATAGGTAAGTATATAAGTTTTTCTTACTTTATGCTTGTACCTTTCTTTCGACGTGTTGCTAAAATGACCTTCTCTACGATCGGAATCTTGCTTTTCATTGCATGTTTTCCTTCTTTGACCAAAGAACAAGAGGGAAAAGAAGTCCCAGAGGAACATGACGTAACTCAAGAATACCTTTCCGAGCTACCCGCACCGCTGAAGAGAAACTTATCCTGTCTTAGAACAATGGTCAGTGACGTCCCCACCTCCAGTTTCCAGTCCTTCCAGGTGGAGAATGTGGGAAATTGCTGGCTATACTGTCTAAATACATGGGACTGCAAGGCATTTGCTTTCGATGCTTTCGATGCTTTCGACTTAAATTCAAACTTTCGTCAATGCCATCTGTTTAGAGGTGAACCTAGCAGCACACATTTGCAAGGGTTCAGATTTTCATATATTGTTATCGCTATGCAGTGCTTGCAGTCTATTAGTCATTGGGCTCTGTTTCCACCCTTGATATTTGTCATGAATTCCAAGGAAAAGTTCGAAATTTCAGATAGCGTGTTCATCACGGATAAGGAAACATGGTCAAAGTGCTTGACACCTCCTGGGTTTTATAATGAGTCGGTGGTCACTTGGGGAGAGTGCTCTGAATCTAGCTTGTGGATCATGGCCGGATATTATGGCATCACTCTAAGAAACGAAATTACCCACGATAAGTGCGATGTCATTCGCATCTTATCATACTCCAAACCAGGCTATACCTTGCATCGCAGAGACACTGAGGTACTCGGCTCTCCTTTCTACATTGGCCCGGCTGCTGAAGAGTCCCTTTTAGATCTTGGACGAAATTCCTCAGGACATCCCTCAATTTTGGAAAAAGAGCTATTTGTTATTAAACTAGAAGTTACAGAAGATTATAATTATTACTGTCGGGAATTTCCGTCCATTGCAGGAGTAAAGCACAAAGCTCCGGCTGTTCCTGAGACTGAAGATAACATTGGAGGGGATTATACACTGAGGGGAATTGGGGGCAATAACAGCATTTGGAGGAATTACGCAACGATAGACCTGGATATGGTGAAAAACGTTAGGATTTGGCGTGCTGATAACTGGGGTAAAAGCTGCAAAAATGTGCAAGTGGAAAATGGTTATGTCGAAAATCTTTTTGTTTTTGGTCGGCCTTTCTTTTTGGCAGGTAGCAAAATTAGGATCGTATGTGAATATGGGTATGGAGTTGAAGCTTTAAACTACTCGACTGTTCAAATCGTTAAATGCTCTGAGAACATGGTCATTTTACCCTGTAAAAAGTTCTTCAACTTCCTTGATATGACAGGAATCATGTGGGCAACAACCAGTGAAGTCGTTACAAGCGGATTCTTGGGAGAAACAAAGCCAGAACTTGCCGTTTTCATCATTTTTATGCCACAGATATTTCAGTTAAAGATAAGCACTTGAGTTAACTTTCGTATTATGCGGCATGATATCAAAACTTGAAACACAGTGCGTAACGTATGCTGCGTTTTATGCTTTAATTCTTCCAGTCACTATCGTGGATAGAGCAAAAAAAAGCTTGCCTAAAATCACCACTTAAAATGGCAAAAGTCGGACTTCTGCGAAAGACTTTTTTAGGCATCCATGTTCTAAATCATTTCATTAATTATAAAATGTTAATTGTGTTATGAGACTCAGTTGTAATAAGTACTATAAACGGCTATAAAAAATTTATGATAAGACTTAGATTTAAGTATGTATAAACCGGAAAATCATAATATTTCATGCTATTTTTCAATGAAAATTGATGGAAATGTATAACATCCGACCTTTTTCGATGAATACTATGCTTTACTTGTAGTACACTGTACTGCTACATATTCTGTAATGCCTCATTTTCATCATTATTCCTTTTCATGCTTATCCCATGTACAGTAGACTATAGTAGAGTGCCATGTGTTTTTCCTTTTAGCCTTTTTTAGTGCATAATATTTCGCTTTTGACTGATCATTGTGTGACATTGTAAAATAATTGCACCTTGATTGTTTATGATATCATTACACTAACCATTGCCCTGAGTAACTGCGGTCTGCGGAAAAATTTATGCAATTATGAAAAAATAAACGAGTTAGGCCCGATTAAACGTGGGTACCCAAAATTTACATGTTTTGGTACGAAAATACATGCAATAACTTCAACAATATTCAGTATTTTTTTCGTTATTGAAATTTTTTTAAAACCTACTCAGCTTTGACGCGTCGCCGTGTTATCGTATTTCAGGTCGTATAAAATAAACCATATCACATCAAAATTTAAAGTTTTAGGATTCTAATAGTGGGGGGGGGGTTTCACTGTCCCAATTGTCCCAAACTCAAGAAAAAGTGGATTGGGACAGGGACAATTGGGACAAATGGGACATTTGGGACAAATGGGACAATTGATACAAATGGGACAGAGAAAATAGAACAATTGGGACTCAAAAAAGTGAATGTGGACTGGGACAATTGGGACATTTGGGACAAATGGGACAATTGGGACAAATGGGACAGAGAAAATGGAACATATGGGACTCAAAAAAGTGAATGCGGACTGGGACAATTGGGACATTTGGGACAAATGGGACAATTGAGACAAATGGGACAGAGAAAATGGAACAAATGGGACTCAAAAAAGTGAATGCGGACTGGGACAAATGAGACAATTGGGACATTTGGGACAAAAGTGACAGAATGACAGATTCAATGATTGAAAATCTTGAATCAATGTAAAAAATTATGATAAATGACTGATTTTTTCAACTTTTTGTTTGTCCCAATTGTCCCAAATGTCCCAGTTGTCCCAATTGTCCCAAAAACCAGTCCCAAACTCAAAAAAAAGTAAATTGGGACAGGGACAATTGGGACAGTGAAACTCCCCCCCATAGTTCAGGAATTATTGGAATCAATCAAACCTGAATCCACTCAAAATAACGTCACTCTATTGTATGAACATTCACCCCATTCGTCCCCCCAGATTGGTATCTCCCTGGATGAGACTGTAACCTCAGAAGATCTCGACGACCTCCTTTTCGTGCTGGGAGCTCCTTCCGTGGTGAGTTGTTGTTAGATCTATACGAGACTAAATTGGTTTCACAAATTTCATAAACAGATCTTGGCTAATAATTTCATTCCCTCTGTAGATTTCGTAGTTTCGTAGATTATTGGCTGTCTTCAATATTTTGTTGTCAATGTAACAATTGATGATCTGCAGTCGGGGGATAACGGTAACTGGGTAAGATAATTGATTACCAAAGTGCCTTTTTTGTTATTCTCTCCAAGCATTCGTTTTCATTTTTGGTCTTCATTTACTGTTATACTTGAACATTTTGTTGTCTTTAAAAATTAAAATGTGCTCTCATTTCAGCATTTATGGGGAGTAGAAGGAATCTTTTTCTTTTGGTGTGATTTTTTAACGGAATTGAAATAAACTTCAAGTGACTTCAAGTGATAAGTGTTTTGTTGTAACCTTGCATTAAAGCATAAATATTTAATAAATTTTCATTGAAGCTCTCATAAAAGCATTAACTAGCGTTCATAAAACAGGACATCCATAAAGTTCCGTAAACTAGGACTTCCTATTAACTGTATTCCTCTGCAACCTCAGGTTGTTTTATGCAGATAACGAATACTTGGCATTCCGACTTATTCACCGTTGCATAAACCCTGATCTCTCCCTATAATTGCAGACGAATCTGTGGCAGCAACTGAAGCCGCGGGACGGTGGTATCCTGAGATCCTCCTTCGAGAGGACCTCGGAGTTCCTGACTCACCCTACTTTTAACAGCTACAGGAGCGAGCATCAGCTCACCAGGTCAGATATATGCAGATGGCTGTTTGTCTGTATGTGTATGTGAGTGTGTCTGTGTGTGTGTGTGTGTGTGTGTGTATGTGTGTGTGTGTGTCTGTCTGTGTATATGTCTGTATGTGTATGTGTCTGTGTGTGAATGCTTGAATGTGTCTGTGTGTGTTTGTGTCTGTGTGTGTTTGTGTCTGTGTGTGTTTGTGTCTGTGTGTGAATGTGTCTGTGTCTGTGTCTGTATGTGTATGTGTCTGTGTGTGAATGTGTTTGTGTGTTTTTGTGTCTGTGTGTATGTCTCTGGGTGTATGTCTCTGTGTTTCCGTTTGTGTGTGTAGTGTGTACATTTGTGTGTATCTCTGTTTGTGTGTCTGTTTCTTTGTGTGTTAATCTGTACATCTATTCTTGTCTGATGCTGAGACGTGTGTTTCTATTTGGTTTTGTTGGTTTTTTGTCATAGTGACACATCACAAGAGTATTTTTCAATGCCTGATCATACTCAATCTAATAGTGCGCCGGCGATCGTTTTACCAAATATCTAAGACTATGCCAATTACAAAACCTGAAATTGATACCTTGATACCCACCACATCGTAAAACACAGTAATTACTAATTGCCCATTTCCACAACGCGAATAACCACACAACGTGAGATGTACCCGCCACATCTCACACAATATGTAGGTACTAGGTACAATGTACATTATTTCGAAAGGAATTCTCTTCTAGCATGTAAGTATGTAATCTGCCCCAACGAGAAATAGGCGGCTACGATTTCGTTATTATCGTTAGGCAATAATTCACTGATTGTAAGGTAATTTGAGCACGTTGAACCGCCTATTTTTCGTCCACAGGTTTTTAAATTTAATAGAATGAACCTTTCATTTATCACCTGTTCCATTATAAATGTTCTTTGTACAAAATTATTGTGCCTTGTTTATTAAGACACAAATCAAATTAGTGACGCAATACTCTCAAGTCACGTATTTTTATCTACATACCCCAGTACAGAAGTGCTGTAATATGATAAACCATGCCTTAATAGTCTTAATAGAGATGCAAGTGAGAGAAATATCAATTTTTTTTGAGATTCAAACCGCGTGCTATTGTAAAAGTAGTGTAGAAAGCTTGTTACACTTGCAAGGGGAGAATTAGAAAACTCATTATTAGTTAGTGATAATTAGAATAATTACCATCTCTCTCGAGCACGACCTGGGTTGGGGAAAAAGGCCTCCGAAAAAATTGCTGGATTTGGGAAGTAGTCAAAGACCAAACCCCCAAAAAAGCTCAGTCGTTAGATTTCTTTGTTAAAAGCGTTTTCTCGACTGATTTCGGTAATTAAGACCATCAAAAACAAAATGGGCCTTGTTGCCAACGAAATTTTTGCTGGCAACAGGCCCAAATCGGCCACGCCCTTTCTTCTGCCACACGCTTGGCTGATTTTCTGTATCTCGGCCCAGGAAGGTCGCAGAGACCTCGTTTTGGGTGCAAAAGAATCGCAAAGGCCATGTTTCTATACAATTCTTCATGAATATACGCCCTTAAATGCTCAGGAACAAAGTTATTGGCGAAAAACTAATTTTTTGGTCATTCACAAGACATGGCGGATGTAATTTTTGTATCTCAGCCCAGGAAGGTCGTAGAGACTTCGTTTTGGGCGCAAAAGAATCGCAAAGGTCATGTTTCTATACAATTCTTTCTGGAAATATGTCCCATAGTGCTCAGGAACAAAGTTATGGGCCGAGAACCACTTGTTCAGTAAGCCGCATACAGTTCAGAGGCAATTTTGTATCTCGGCCCAGGAAGGTCGTAGAGACTTCGTTTTGGGCGCAAAAAAATTGCAAAGGCCATGTTTGATACAATTCTTCCTGAATATATGCCCTTAAATGCTCAGGAACAAAGTAATTGGCGAAAAACTAATTTTTTGGTCATTCGCAAGACATAACGGATGTAATTTTGTATCGGGTTTTTTAAATCTCCCAAATGAAAGAATTCTGTTTTAGTTATATTATATCTTTTGGTTTGGTAACATTTTTTAAAGATATTTGGTAAAACGATCGCCGGCGCACCATTAGATTGAGTATCAGGCATTGGGAAATACTCTTGTGTGAATGTGTGATGTGTCACTATGACAAAAAAGCAACAAAACCAAATAGAGACACACGTCTCAGCATGAGACAAGAATAGATTAACACACAGATTAACACACAAAGAAACAGACACACAAACGGAGATACACACAAATGTACAAACTAGACACATACACAAAAAGAAACACAGAGACATACAAAGATGTACTGACAAAAACACATACACACAGATACATACACAGTACACACAGACACATTCACACACAGACACATACACATACAGACATATACACAGACAGACAAACAGTCATCTGCATATCTGACCTGGTGAGCTGATGCTCGCTCCTGTAGCTGTTAAAAGTAGGATGAGTCAGGAACTCCGAGGTCCTCTCGAAGGAGGATCTCAGGATACCCCCGTCACGCGGTTTCAGTTGCTGCCACAGATTCGTCTGCAATTGTAGGGGGAGTCAGGGTTTATGCAACGGTGAATTAGTCGAAATGCTGAGTATTTGATGTCTGCATAAAAACAGCCTGAGGCTGCAGAGAAATACAGTTGATAGGTTGTCCTAGTTTACGGAACTTTATGGATGTCCTGTTTTATGAACGCTAGTTAATGCTTTTATGAGAGCTTCAATGAAAATTTATTATTAATAAATATTTATGCTTTAATGCAAGGTTACAACAAAACACTTATCACAAGTCACTTGAAGTTAATTTCAAATCCGTTAAAAAATCACACCAAAAAACAAAAAGATTCCTTCTACTCCCCATAACTGCTTAAATGAGAAGAACATTTTAATATTTAAAGAACAATAAAATGTTCAAGTATAACAGTAAATGAAGACCAAAAATGAATGCTTGGAGAGAATAACAAAAAAGGCACTTTTGTAATTAATCATCTTACCCAGTTACCGTTATCCCCCGACTGCAGATCATCAATTGTTACATTGACAACAAAATATTGAAAACAGCCAATAATCTACGAAACTACGAAATCTACAGAGGGAATGAAATTATATTAGCCAAGATCTGTTTATTAAATTCGTAAAGCCAATTTAGTCGTAGGTATCTAACAACAACTCACTACGGAAGGAGCTCCCAGTACGAAAAGGAGGTCGTCGAGATCTTCTGAGGTTACAGTCTCATCCAGGGAGATACCAATCTGGGGAGGACGAATGGGGTGAATGCTCATACAATAGAGTGATGTTGTTTTGAGTGGATTCAGGTTTGATTGATTCCAATAATTCCTGAACTATTAGAATCCTAAAACTTAAAATTTTGATGTGATATGGTTTATTTTATACGACCTGAAAATACGATAACACGGCGACGCGTCAAAGCTGAGTAGGTTTTTAAAAAATTTCAATAACGAAAAAAATACTGAATATTGTTGAAGTTATTGCATGTATTTTCGTACCAAAACATGTGAATTTTGGGAACCCACGTTTAATCGGGCCTAACTCGTTTATTTTTTTATAATTGCATGAATTTTTCCGCAGACCGCAGTTACTCAGGGCAATGGTTAGTGTAACATAATATCATAAACAATCAAGGTGCAATTATTTTACAATGTCACACAATGATCAGTCAAAAGCGAAATATTATGCACTAAAAAAGGCTAAAAGGAAAAACACATGGCACCTTACTATAGTCTACTGTACATGGGATAAGCATGAAAAGGAATAATGATGAAAATGAGGCATTATAGAATATGTAGCACTTAGCAGTACAGTGTACTACAAGTAAAGCATAGTATTCATCGAAAAAGGTCGGATGTTATACATTTCCATCAATTTTCATTGAAAAATAGTATGAAATATTATGATTTTCCGGCTTATACATACTTAAATCTAAGTCTTATCATAAACTAGAAAAGCCCGTTGGGCCTGCTTGATAATACAGAGCCAAATAACAAGCTCAGAGAAAGTTTATGAAGGAGCAAAATTTAACATTATTCGTGGGTTACTTTAAGCAATGCTGAACCGGGCAAGTTTTGATAATTATAATTAATTGTTCTTTTATGATGAAGTTAAATCTGAAAATTGAAGCCGAGTATCGTACTCATACTGAACGTTGAATTAAGCATTGATTCACGCCAAGAGCAGTCTTCCAAATTCGCAATGTGCTTATGCCCAAATTAGATTCAATTTGATTTTGCTTTTGTTCAATCTTAGATTGCTCTAAATTCACATTTTTCTGTTACCATCAACTCAGCATTAATTTAAATCGACCGACGTTTGACACAGATTTATGGAGAGATGCTATCGGAAATAGCCTCCACGATGCCAGCCATACCCGTTCTCTATTTTCGGATCTTGAATTTCAAACGAAAAACAGTAAACACGCCGTTCTTCCAAACGCTAAAACGCAGTAATCAAAAACGTATCAGAAACCACTCGCATTATAGAACTGATCATAATCTGCACGTGCAGAATACGCGTATCCATAGCAACGGAGCGACTTAGCCCAGCTTAGCCTTTGTTTATCTTGATATTTTCTTGGCAAGCTCAAATTTAAACTGTGCGCCCGCACAGACAAACATAATTCACGTGCTCTTACGAAATTATATATAAGATTTTTTATAACCGTTTAAAGTACTTATTACAACTGAGTCTCATAACACAATTAACATTTTATAATTAATGAAATGATTTAGAACATGGATGCCTAAAAAAGTCTTTTGCAGAAGTCCGACTTTTGCCATTTTAAGTGGTGATTTTAGGCAAGCTTTTTTTTGCTCTATCCACGATAGTGACTGGAAGAATTAAAGCATAAAACGCAGCATACGTTACGCACTGTGTTTTAAGTTTTGATATCATGCCACGTATTATAAGGTCATTATTTGCTAAAAATGGGGACATCTGTGCAAAAATTATTTACAAAGGTTTTAGTGTTGGAATGTGATCTAAGGGGTCCCATGAAGGTCTCCAAAGAGTGTTAAGCTTCTACCCCTTGAGGAAATTTCAGGAGGGCCCCGCCCTTTTTTGACCGTGGGAAATTTTGGTGAAAAATCGAAAATCCTGGTTTACATTCATATAAGACATGTGGGTACTCTAAACCCATGTTTTCTGGGACGGGGAATCGATTCCAAGCATAATCTAAGAGCTATCGATCTTTCTTGACCCATTTTCGACCACGCCCACTTTTTGCATATGGAATTTTTGAGGACAAAATGCCATTTCTCGATGATTCACAATATATGACTTGTGGGTACTCTAAACCTATGTTTTCTGGGACGGGGAATCGATTCCAAGCATTATCTAAGCGCTGACGACCTTTCTTGGCCCATTTCTGACCACTCCCACTTTATGTCTTTATGCGTACATGGAATTCTTGAAGCCAAAATGGTATTTCTCGATAATTCACAATATATGGCTTGTGGGTACTCAAAACCCATGTTTTCTGGGACGGGGAATTGATTCCAAGCATTATCTAAGCGCTATTGACCTTTCTTGGCCCATTTCTGATCACGCTCACTCTTTGAGTATATGGAATTCTTGCCATTTCTCGTTGTAGAAGGCATGCAGCTAGATCTAAAGACATGAGAATAATCTGAACAGAAACCAGCCATTCCTGAGGCGGATAATCTATTTCATATTCATTAATTTTACGTCCATGAACATTTCCAAGCCAATTCCAGGCCAAGCCCATTTTTGTGCATATAGTATAGATTATAGAAATATAGAATATGATTAGGCCGAAAACGGCAAAATATTATTTTCTGATTATGATTCGAGAGATATATGACGATGGTTGTTTCGATTCCAATCGCCATCCCACTATACCAGCTCTGACGAAAATTTCTGACAGCTTCTTCTTTTTGTATGTGGGATGTCCTCTTGAACACTTATAATTTATGATTGTCCTGTCCAGAAATCTTCATACGAGAGTGGAACCTGGGTCAGCATCATCAGAAAAATGATCTTCTGATATGAGTAAACAGCTGACTTGGAATCGAATACTCATCCTGCATGCTGAGCTAATCCATCAGTCAGATACACTGATACAAGTTCTGGACCCTGATGCTTCTTAAATATCTACCCTCTACATCCTTCTTACCCATAACTATGCTTTCATCTATCTGGAAGCTCATCTTGGACCCTCAATTAGTCAATTATTGTCAACTGTCGGATGTATTGAGACCATCCGTTAATTAGCCTTATTTTTTAAATACCCTTATCAAGAAGAAGAATCGCCAGCTAGAGAGACGTCATGGCTGAATCGTGACTTGTAGTGAACCTCTACTTTCTAGAACCAGACAAAAAGAGTGGACACATGACTCAGCAAGTCAGCAGGACCACAAACATCAGTGACCCGTTCAAGGAGACACTTCAACTTCACCTTCTATAACTTCGTGTCCACCTTGCAGTTAAAGCAGTCATCCCCATAGACTACAAAATCACCTCCTTCCGCCTGAAGAGACAGCTTGGTCTGTATATATGATGCTTACAGTACTCATAGAATGATAGGCAATACTTTGCAACAGTTTAAGCTACATGCAGTTAGCTCGACTTCAATTCCACAGTTGGGAACTTGATTTTGATGACCCAGATTCCACCCTGGTTTCATTTACCTAAGTCAAACTAAGCCATACAAACTGTCTAGGATTTTTGCAGTCCTTCCGAAATTCTAATTCAACGAGGTACTTAGGTATGGTCGACCATACCTGAGGAAGTTAGTACCTCAGTAAATTCGGAAAACCATGACTGACCATAGGCATAGTCAGACCATGTACCTTAGATATTTGGTCGTGTAGTCTACACAGTACACATGTCTCTGGCCCATACCTTTGAGCCTTTTATCGTTGTAGTTTGAGTAGATGAAAGCAAGATGGATTCCCAGTCGGCAAAAAATCAAATTACTTGATTAAGATTCACTGACCATTTTGGTCCAACTGCTACTGAGTCCTTTGCTTTCCCATTCACTCGGTCAGATTCTCAGACTGTTTCCAGAATCCGGATTAGAGTTTCGTCAGAATTGCCTTGATGAAAATATGGAAATGGCATCGTTCTATGAGGTCAGTGAAGAAGGCCAATGACTAGGATGGTCCAGACTTGCTTCTTTAAGCTTTAAAAGTTCAACAGCAGCACTCGAGAGTCGAAGGGGAAAAAGGTGGAACTGTTAGCATCCAGACTCAGATAGAAGGCAGTAAGTAAAAAAGATCGTATGACATTTAAAAGTTGTCAGAAATTGGGCATGAATTGTTAATAGCCCTTATATCATGTATGAAGGATCGATTCTCTATCCCAAAAAACATAGGTTTAGAGTACTCACAAGCCATATATTGTGAATTATCGAGAAATGACATTTTGGCTTCAAGAATTCCATGTACGCATCTAGTGGGCGTGGTCAAAATGGGTTAAGAAAGGTCAACAGCACTTAAATAATGCTTGGAATCGATTCCCCGTCCCAGAAAACATAGGTTTGGAGTACCCACATACCATATTATTGTGAATCATCGAGAAATGACATTTTGGCCTCAAGAACTTCATGTACGCAAAAAGTGGGCGTGGTCAGAAATGGATCAAGAAAGGTCGATAGCGCTTAGATAATGCTTGGAACCGATTCCCCGTCCCAGAAAACATAGGTTTAGAGTACCCACAAGCAATATATTGTGAATCATCGAGAAATTGCATTTCAGCCTCGAAAATTCCATACGCAAAAAGTGGGCGTGGTCGAAAATGGGTCAAGAAAGATCGATAGCTCTTAGATTATGCTTGGAATCGATTCCCCGTCCCAGAAAACATGGGTTTAGAGTACCCACATGCCTTATATGAATGTAAACCAGGATTTTCGGTTTTTCACCAAAATTTCCCACGGTCAAAAAAGGGCGTGGCCCTCCTGAAATTTCCTCAAGGGGTAGAAGCTTAACACTCTTTGGAGACCTTCATGGGACCCATTTGAACACATTCCAACACTAAAACCTTTGTAAATAATTTTTGCACAGACTATCTCTATTTTTCTCTTATAAACAGTTCCACCTTTTTCCCCTTCGACTCTCGAGTGCTGCTGTTGAACTTTTAAAGCTTAAAGAAGCAAGTCTGGACCATCCTAGTCATTGGCCTTCTTCACTGACCTCATAGAACGATGCCATTTCCATATTTTCATCAAGGCAATTCTGACGAAACTCTAATCCGGATTCTGGAAACAGTCTGAGAATCTGACCGAGTGAATGGGAAAGCAAAGGACTCAGTAGCAGTTGGACCAAAATGGTCAGTGAATCTTAATCAAGTAATTTGATTTTTTGCCGACTGGGAATCCATCTTGCTTTCATCTACTCAAACTACAACGATAAAAGGCTCAAAGGTATGGGCCAGAGACATGTGTACTGTGTAGACTACACGACCAAATATCTAAGGTACATGGTCTGACTATGCCTATGGTCAGTCATGGTTTTCCGAATTTACTGAGGTACTTACTTCCTCAGGTATGGTCGACCATACCTAAGTACCTCGTTGAATTAGAATTTCGGAAGGACTGCAAAAATCCTAGACAGTTTGTATGGCTTAGTTTGACTTAGGTAAATGAAACCAGGGTGGAATCTGGGTCATCAAAATCAAGTTCCCAACTGTGGAATTGAAGTCGAGCTAACTGCATGTAGCTTAAACTGTTGCAAAGTATTGCCTATCATTCTATGAGTACTGTAAGCATCATATATACAGACCAAGCTGTCTCTTCAGGCGGAAGGAGGTGATTTTGTAGTCTATGGGGATGACTGCTTTAACTGCAAGGTGGACACGAGGAAGTTATAGAAGGTGAAGTTGAAGTGTCTCCTTGAACGGGTCACTGATGTTTGTGGTCCTGCTGACTTGCTGGAGTCATGTGTCCACTCTTTTGTCTGGTTCTAGAAAGTAGAGGTTCTACAAGTCACGATTCAGCCATGACGTCTCTCTAGCTGGCGATTCTTCTTCTTGATAAGGGTATTTAAAAAATAGGCTAATTAACAGGATGGTCAATACATCCGACAGTTGACAATAATTGACTAATTGAGGTCCAAGATGAGCTTCCAGATAGATGAAAGCATAGTTATGGGTAAGAAGGATGTAGGGTAGATATTTAAGCATCAGGGTCCAGAACTTGTATCAGTGTATCTGACTGATGGATTAGCTCAGCATGCAGGATGAGTATTCGATTCCAAGTCAGCTGTTTACTCATATCGAAGATCATTTTCTGATGATGCTGACCCAGGTTCCACTCTCGACATGAAAGATTTCTGGACAGGACAATCATAAATTATAAGTGTTCAAGAGGACATCCCACATACAAAAGAAGAAGCTGTCAGAAATTTTCGTCAGAGCTGGTATAGTGGGATGGCGATTGGAATCGAAACAACCATCGTCATATATCTCTCGAATCATAATCAGAAAATAATATTTTGCCGTTTTCGGCCTAATCATATTCTATATTTCTATAATCTATACTATATGCACAAAAATGGGCTTGGCCTGGAATTGGCTTGGAAATGTTCATGGACGTAAAATTAATGAATATGAAATAGATTATCCGCCTCAGGAATGGCTGGTTTCTGTTCAGATTATTCTCATGTCTTTAGATCTAGCTGCATACCTTCTACAACGAGAAATGGCAAAAAAATTCCATATACCAAAATAGCGTGATAAAAGGGGAAGAAGGTCAATAGCCTTAGATAATGCGGAATCAATTTCCCAGAAAAAATGGGTTTGGTACCCACAACCTAATTTTGGTTATCGAAATACAGGGTTCAAAATTTATTAAAATAAAATGGGGGGTGGTAAAAGGGGGAAAAAAAGTCGTGCTTGAAAAGCTTGGGAAACATTATCCCAAAAACAAAGGTTTTTTTTAAAACCCAAAAAATATTTTAAACATCAAAATGGATTTTCTCAAAAAACCTATAAAAAATGGGCGTGGTAAAAAATGGGTAAAAAGGTCATAAGGAATTCTTTGAATCGGTTCCCTCCCAAAAACTTTTAAAAAGGTTTTAAAGAATTTTTAAAACTTTCAAAAATAAATTTTTTCAAAAATTTTGAAAAGGGCTGGTCAGAAAGGGGAAAAAAAGGCTTTAGGCGGGGCTTGTAATGCCCCAAATTTTTCCCCCCCCAAAAACAAAGGGAGAGTTACAAAAGCAAATTGTGAATTTAAGGGCCCCTTTTGGTTAAAAATTCCTTACCCAAAAAAGGTTTGGTTCCCCCAAAAAAAATGGGTTTAGAAAGAAATCGGTTTTTCTTAAAAAAAATTTTAAAAAAAATTTTGCGGGAAACGATTCCCCGTCCCCGAAAACTGGGTTTTTAGCCCACAACTTTTTTTGAAAATTTGGGAAAATTTTTCCCAAAAAATTTCCCCAGCAAAAAAGGGCGTGGTGAAAAATTTAAGGGGTGAAGCTTAAAACTTGGTCATTCCCCTAGAGAAAGTCCCCCGGGGTACCCGAGAGTCCTGGAGTACCCTGAAGTCCTCCGGGAGAGCCCTGAGAGTACCTGAGAGTCCTCCTGGAGTCTCCGAGACACGAGTCCTGCGGAGTCCCCCAAAATTACTGGCCTGAGGGAGTACCGGGAGTCTCATGGGGAGTACTGGGGACTTGAGGACTCTCGAGTACTCGGGGGTTCTCGAGTACCTGAGACTTCGGAGTACTGGAGGACTTTGAGTACTCCGAGGACTCTTTGAGTACTCCTGCAGTACTTCCGGATACTCAGGGACTCCTGCAGAACCCGGGCATTCCGTAGGACTCTCGAGGGACTCCCGGGAATTCTGCAGGTACTCCCAGGCACCCCGTGGTACCCGGGGACTCTGAGGACTCCTGGGGACTTCTGAGTATTCAGTACTCCCGGAGGACTCGTAGTACTCCCGCAGTACTCCCGGAGGACTCTCGAGTACTCCTGAGGACTCGGGAGTCTCCTGCAATTCGCCTGTATGACCGGGGGTGTCAAATCAGCCTGAGGTATTCCGAAAAAAAGTTTCATAAAATTTCATTTATTTCAATCTGAGTGATTCATTTCACAATGGTAATATGGTTTGGTACAGTGAACAAAACCTTATTTTTGAAAAATTTTGTCCGTTTAGGATTTTGGGGTGGAATATCACCCCTTTGTCCAATCAGCCTGAGGTATTCCGAAAAAAAGTTTCATAAAATTTCAATCTGAGTGATTCATTTCACAATGGTAATATGGTTTGGTACAGTGAACAAAACCTTATTTTTGAAAAATTTTGTCCGTTTAGGATTTTGGAGTGGAATATCACCCCTTTGTCCAATCAGCCTGAGGTATTCCGAAAAAAAGTTTCATAAAATTTCAATCTGAGTGATTCATTTCACAATGGTAATATGGTTTTTGGTACGGTGAACAAAACCCTATTTTTGAAAAAATTTTGTCCGTTTAGGATTTTGGGGTGGAATATCACCCCTTTGTCCAATATGAAGTATGAACTTTCAAATGATTTTTGTTGTTTCCATTGTGCGAATGACGTGACGATCTATACCAATGAAGCAATGATATCATTACTCTGCTGTTTTTTTGCAGCTTTTATTAATCAAATACTGTTATCTCTTAATTTTGTCGAGCGAATCCGTCAGACGATGATGATTTGAAAGTGAATTTGCAAATTAAACAAGCTAAAATAAAGTTCATAGGTAGGTACAAATGGAAATTTGAGTACCGGTGTTGTGTAAAAATATGTGTCAACACATCATATTTGAATTTTGAGTATGATGGAAAGAAAATATGAGAATATGAAACCATTCTCAATTTCTCCAGTTCCCAGTTGAGTTCACCAACTCCTGAACAGATCAACTAGCTCTCTCTCCTCCTGCGTGTACGCGATTGCATTAATAATACAATTATTTAATCAACGGTTTACACAATTCAGAAACGGTAGGTAGCGTTTTTGAAACGCTTTGGCATCATCACATTGGACCGTTTTTCTTGGCCACCAATGATGACTTGCCGTTTTTGGTACCGTTTTTGGTGGCGTTTCAGAAACGGCACCAAAAACGGACCAGGAACAACGGCCTTAGAGGATAGTCAATCATATCCCCCCTATTGACTGTTATTTTGATCTACAAAACACAGTACAAAGTTCCAGTGATTCTATCAACTCATGTCTCCGTGTTTTTGAGTATCATGGTTACCAAAGTAGAAGAGAATGTACAAATTCTCCAGGTATTTTTAGAACGTGTCCATTTCTAACCCTCCGTGTTATCTAACTCATAAAGGCGTCATATGAAAAAAGGCGTCATATGAAAGTATACCAATGACCGCCTACAGGGGTTCACCTGGGGGACAGTTGGGGGTCAGTAGGGGGTCATAGATATACTTTCATACGACTCTCAAAGGCGAGAATTTGGGGTAGGGGGAATTCACCTGAGAGTCTCAGCAAGAGCAGGAGTCATGGCTTCTCAAATCCGGCTGGTTCCGTCAGGAAAGGAATATCCCGATTATATACTGCGATTATACGAATTGTCGGCGACGGACGAATCTGGTGAAAATATCAGTTAATTGTTTATCACCTAACATTGTATTTAGTAAAATGAACGTTAAACGTTTCCATGGCAACTGTTGTCATTGGCAATATTGGCTGAATATTGACTGAAATTAAGGCCCTAAATGATCTGACTCTCTAGAGCTTTAAATCGGACTTGAATTTATGAATTTCTTTAAGATGTTTTACCTGGTTTTCAGAAGCTGATAAAATCCATTGCCATATTCAGCAAGCGTTGGTCAACAAGGATTTAACACCAGCAGCTTTGAGCGTCTCTAATTAAACGTCTCTAATTGTTTTAATCTCAGCTCGTTGGTTCCCGGCTGTTTGTTAGCTTTTACACGTCGTGTTTTACAGGATCTGAAAATAAACAACTGTTCAGTGTTCTGGGACACTGAAAAAAACAAAATTTCAAAAAATCCCTTGACTGGCCCTGACCTGACTTCATCCTAACACCAATATTGAACCTGACACCTATAGAGGGCAGCACTAAATCTCATACTACTTTCGCTGTGGGCTTCTGTTATTAACTATGAAGTTCCACTCTTGAGTAGTTCATAATTTCAACTTGTTCATGATTACTCGATTAGTAATGAAATCAAGCTCAACCGAGTCCATTAAATTTTCACTCATTATCCGATTACACCACTGCTGTACTGTGGTTCGTAGACAAAAATACTCAGAAATGAACAACTCCACTTTTCGTAAAACATTCGCTATAAATTATTTCTCACGTGTGAACGTGACATAACATACTTCTAAGTCTCCTACAAAAGAATTAATATAAGTATATTGAATGAGAATTTTCATTCCAGAAAGCCCACCTGTTTCATTGCACACTGGTTCTTCTGTCAATCAAAACCACGCACAATATGAATATTACTGGCCTTGGTACTGCTACATTCTCAACGAGGGTTGTAAATCGAAAGAAAGCTGGGGGGAGGCAGGTCCCCCAGGAATTAGGGGGGGGAGGGTGGTCCCCCAGGAATTACGGGCCTGACGCACACCACATCTGTATTGTGGTTTTTAGATAAAATACTATAATGGTCAAGGAAAGAAACCCAAAAAACTGGGGCTTAACGGTCTAGGAAGCCCAGTTTTTGCAATACGTCCTTTTTTACATCTTTCAGTAGATATGGACTTTCAGTGGATGGACTTTGCTCCCACCCGATAACTTTGAAAATTTAAATAGTTCACAGGTACACTTCCGTAATAAACATATCAAACTTCTTATCGTTTCACAGAATACAAGTTAGCTAGAATTGTTTGTCGTGAAACCGCAGTGAACCATTCTTTAAATTTTTAAAATGTTCTTTCTCAGAATCAAGTATCTCGTGTATCATTTTTCGCTGAGTCATTAAAACTTGATACATGCGTAGCATTAATTGAATTTGGTAGACAGGATAACTTGAGATATGAATTCTCTGAACTGTGAAGGATTTCGTGGCGCAGAAGAAGCTGCTGTGTCACTTTGAGAGAAAGTTAACACTTAAAATTTATGCGAGTTTCGAGGAAAATTAAGAAAAATTTAAGCTAAGTTTCAAGGAAGTCTTACTTTGACTTTCATTTATATTATTGACATGGCATGAGAGTTTCAAGGATCATATCACGAATGGAACGCTGTACTGTGGTTTGTAGATAAAAATAAAATAGTAAGTGTGTTACTGTAAGCATCTTCGCCCGTGACCATTGTCCAGTATCAACATATTAAATTATAAACTCTCGAGTTTCTTACAAACTATCTACCTTTCAATAAGCACACATACTGTCTTTGTTTTTTATTGTCTGCAGCTCAATAAAACTAATCTTAAGTATTCCCATTATTTTTCTGTGAAAACAACCCACCCCTTTCCACTCATAACCCACCCTATGCTCCTTAAGCGACCTTTTCCCTTACTTTTCGAGCATTTCCCTTATTTTTTAGCATTTCCCTTATTTTTAAGCATTTCCCAATTTTAAGGGAATCCCTTATTTCTGCATACGGCCCATTTTCTTGACCTACAAACCATTTACCTTTCAATAAGCACATACTGTCTTTGTTTTGTATTGTCTTTGTTTTGTATTGTCTGCAGCTCCTAATGGGAATACTAATCTATCCTTAGTATTCCCATTACTTTTCTGTGAAAACAACAACTCATTATTATCTCAATTCCCGGAATGTCACAACCTCGATAACAATCAAAGAAGACTTACCTATAGTATATACTTGAACCTTACGTTAGATCTTCATTGTTCATTTTATGACGACAATGGCTGAATAGGATTCCCAGTACAAAAGCCACCACCAGCTGCCTACTTGAGCGAGGAATGAACAAGACAGGAATATTGCAGGTTTCATTTCTATGGTGATTCCAATCCTTCTCAATCATTCCAATCCTTCTTAATTATTCTCCTTCAAAGTCCTTCTACCCACATACTGTCGCTTAGATCACGAATATATGAACACTTGGCTCATGGCGAAGTGACAGCATTGTGGTGGTTCAAGATGGTGAGTTGATGCCGTCAGAAGAGCATCTTCTCTACTCAGTATACCTTAGTGGTAGAAATTAAGAAGTGTACTATTTAAGGTAGTAAGCAATTTTACTGTCTTAAATAGTACACTCCTTAAATTCTACAAATCTTAATTTCTACATACCGTAATTTGTACAACACCAAAATTTTAGAAAATTTTGTTTAAGTAAAGATTTGTGCATCTATACCATAGCTGCCAAATTTTGAAAAAACCGTCGCAGGGCAAGATCTTTGACGAAAAGAAGGGCAAAAAGAAGGGCAATAGGTACCTTTTTGCGGAGCAAAATTGGTCATTTTAGCAGGCAAATCACCTGATGAACGCATAGGCTTTTAGGTACCTTTTTGAACACCAGCTACACCAACCAATCATGGGTACCTTTGTGAACCACCAGGTACATCAGCCAATTATGGGTACCTTTTCGAACAGTTACACCAACCATTAATGTGTATCTTTCTGAACCACCAGCTACACTAAAAAATCATGGGTACCTTTGTGAACCACCAGTTTCGCCAACCTAATATGGGTACCTTTTCTAACATTCTGTTACACCAATCAATTATGGGTACCTTTCTGAACCACCAGTTACACCAACTAATTATGGGTACCTTTCTGAACCACCACTTAAATGCTAACCAATTATGGGTACCTTTCTGAGCCACCAGATACACTAATCAATTATGGGTACCTTTCTGAACCACCAGTTACACTCACCAATTATGGGTACCTTTCTGAACTACCAGTTACACTAAGAAATTATGGGTACCCTTTTGAACCACCAGTTACACTAAACAATTATGGGTGCCTTTCTGAACTACTAGTTACACCTACCATTTATGAGTACACTAGAAAAGCCCGTTGGGCCTGCTTGATAATACAGAGCCAAATAATAAGCTCAGAGAAAGTTTATGAAGGAGCAAAATTTAACATTATTCGATAATATTTGATAATTATAATTAATTGTTCTTTTATGATGAAGTTAAATCTGAAAATTGAAGCCGAGTATCGTACTCATACTGAACGTTGAATTAAGCATTGATTCACGCCAAGAGCAGTCTTCTAAATTCGCAATGTGCTTATGCCCAAATTAGATTCAATTTGATTTTTTGCTTTTTGTTCAATCTAGATTGCTCTAAATTCACATTTTTTGTTACCATCAACTCAGCATTGATTTAAATCGACCGACGTTTGACACAGATTTATAGAGAGATGCTATCGGAAATAGCCTCCACGATGCCAGCCATACCCGTTCTCTATTTTCGGATCTTGAATTTCAAACGAAAAACAGTAAACACGCCGTTCTTCCAAACGCTAAAACGCAGTAATCAAAAACGTATCAGGAAGCACTCGCATAGAACTGATCATAATCTGCACGTGCAGAATACGCGTATCCATAGCAACGGTGCGAATTCCTTGTTTACCCTGACTAACCCTGTACCCTGACTAAACTCAAACCCCTGACTCTACCCCTGTACCCTGACTAACCCTGTACCCTGACTAACCCTGTACCCTGACTAACCCCTAAAATTTGACTAACCCTACCCTGACTAACCCTGTACCCTGACTAACCCTGTACCCTGACTAACCCCTGTACCCTGACTAACCCTGTACCCTGACTAACCCTGTACCCTGACTAACCCCTGTACCCTGACTAACCCCTGTACCCTGACTAACCCCTGTACCCTGACTAACCCCTGTACCCTGACTAACCCCTGTACCCTGACTAACCCCTGTACCCTGACTAACCCTGTACCCTGACTAACCCTGTACCCTGACTAACCCCTGTACCCTGACTAACCCCTGTACCCTGACTAACCCTGTACCCTGACTAACCCTGTACCCTGACTAACCCCCTGTACCCTGACTAAACCCTGTACCCTGACTAACCCCTGTACCCTGACTAACCCTGTACCCTGACTAACCCTGTACCCTTGACCAACCCCAACCCTGACTAACCCCTGTACCCTGACTAACCCTGTACCCCTGACTAACCCTGTACCCTGACTAACCCTGTACCCTGACCAACCCTGTACTCCTGACTAACCCCTGTGCCCTGACTAACCCCCTGTACCCTGACTAACCCCTGTACCTGACTAACCCTGTACCCTGACTAACCCCTGTACCCTGACTAAACCCTGTACCTGACTAACCCATGACCCCTGACTAACCCCTGTACCCTGACTAACCCTGTACCCTGACTAACCCCTGTACCCTGACTAACCCTGTACCCTGACTAACCTGTACCACTGACTAACCCCTGTACCTGACTAAC
This sequence comes from Beroe forskalii, assembly GCA_011033025.1. Lineage (NCBI taxonomy): Eukaryota > Metazoa > Ctenophora > Nuda > Beroida > Beroidae > Beroe > Beroe forskalii. The sequence goes on along the minus strand of WFMF01000708.1, from coordinate 16,510 downwards.
CCTGTACCCTGACTAACCCCTGCCTGACTAACCTGTACCCTGACTAACCCTGTACCCTGACTAACCCTGTACTGACCTGTACCCTGCCCCTGTACCTGACTAACCCCTGTACCCAACTAACCCCTGTACCCTGACCCTGTGCCCACAAGCTAACCCTGTACCCTGACTAACCCTGTACCCTGACTAACCCTGTACCCTGACTAACCCTGTACCCAACACCCTGACTAACCCTGTACTGAGCTACTTGCCCTGTACCCTGACTAACCCCTGTACCCTGACTAACCCCTGTACCCTGACTAACCCCTGTACCCTGACTAACCCCTGTACCCTGACTAACCCCTGTACCCTGACTAACCCTGTACCCTGACTAACCCCTGTACCCTGACTAACCCCTCATTCAATGACTTGAGCTCCTTTGCCTCAGTGTTGTCTACTGGTTTACCGCCTGCACGTGACCGTGTGGTAGGAGGGGACCTGCACTCGAGGAGAGGTGCTCTCTTCACGGGGCGCTTGTTCCTTGCAATGTACAGAGTGAAGGGACCGTTCTGAGTGATTGATGTGTTGGAAGCAGCCTCGGGCAGCAGGTAACTGTATTTGTAATACTGGGAGTCCTCCTCTGACTTGCTTTCCTCCCCCTCCTCCTCCTCCTTCTCCTCAGGACCCCTCCTTTCTTCTGGCGGACTACCAGGAGGCTCCTGTGTGGTGTTATCTCCGCTCACTTCAGGCACTGAAAACATTAAACGTGTTAAACACACTAAGGAGCTTGGAACAAGGAAGGACTTGCAGTGTGCTGCTGTGTGTGCTGCTGTGTGTGGGGGTGACCCCCATGAACCCCAAAAAATTAATTCCTATTTGTCTTTTTTGATCTCCTCTGGGGTTTTAATTTTCCAGGTACTATTTCTAAAAAGATCAAAATTTCTAACAAAAATGGCATGGCTCGATTTTGGTATAATTGTGTAGGTAATTCGTGCGATTTTCGCCCAATTTTAAAGCCTTTTTAAGTTTTTAAACTAACGAGCGAAGAAAGGTGGATAAGTCCTTAAGTAAACTGATGCAAATCCAACAAGAATTGCGCCTGCTGTAGTAATTCTTGTGCCCGCTCAATTTCCTGTTCCCCAGAGCTGCTACCTATTAGAACACGCCGTCATTTGATCGTTGACCGTTGGGCACTTGGATGCTTGAAAATGATCGAAAAAGTGACATACGACGACATACGAACAAAATTGGTCGCCATCACCTATCCTCAACAAAAAAGGAACAATTTCAAAAAAGGGTCGAAAATTCTCAACAAAAATTGTACCATTTTAAAAATAAGCTAAAATCGATACCAAAAAATGGTGCTATTTAAATAGAGGTAATAAAATTGGAAACAAAAATGATACCATTTCGGAAAAAGGCCTTAAATTATCGACAAAATGGTATCATAATTTCAGAGAAGGGCCAGAAATCATCAACAAAAATGGTAGGTACCATTTCACAAGAGGGTCGAAAATTCTTTAGAAATGGCAACATTGAAAACAACTTTTGCTCGACTGCATTCTTTAGTTTTGGTCTATACTTCTATGGACTAGAGGTCTAAAGAACAAAACAACAAAGTTTTGGCCACGACCATAATTTGTAGAAGAAAGATTTTGATTTTTGATTTTGAGCTGGCAATCTCAGAAACACCAAAAACAGTGAATCAAAATTCACTTTCTTATTATAAGATTGGCCGGGCTTTTCTCACCCAATCTGTCCCTGGAAGAGGATTTGAAGAGCTGTTTAGGAGCTATCCCGGCACTGGTATTCTTCATTTCATCCTTAGTAACGTCCCGGGGAGTTTCCTCCGTCACTTCTGACTGAGGCTGTTTGAACCCAGTCGGAGCCTGCTTCGATTCAGGCTGCTTTGAGCCTATCTCAGGTTGATTTGAGTTGGGATTGGGTTGCTTGAATCCCACGTCAGGGGGTTGTTTTGAGCCCGAAGGAGGGAGTTTGAACCCTACTTGGGGTTGCTTAGACACTGGTTGAAGTGGTTTCGAGCCTCCCTGAGGGATCTGCTTCGTCACTGTCTGAGGATTCTGCTTACTCCCAGATGCCTGTGCCTGGAGAGGTTGTTTGCCACCCTGTATGGATTGCTTGCACGCTCCTGATTGCTGAATAGGGTGCTTTCTTGATTGGTTAAGCTCTCCTCCCCACCTTCTCATGCTTTCCTGACATGTCTCTTGGCCTTGCATCAAAACTCGACATTTCCATATCACACGTCATGTTTGCCTGAGCGATGTTTTTATTAATAAGCAAGTAATTTTTAGGTAAAATTAAATGCTAAAAAGGTAAATGGCTGAAACTTAGGCACGCGAAGGCCATTGTACACTTCTCTTAGGTATATGGAATTATTAAAATGAGCAGTCGGACAGCTATGGGTATAACAATAAGTGATGCACCAAACACCAGCACATTTCAGAAGCCACTGCAAGTAAAGTTGGTTTAGAACTAAACTGACAGTATAACACGGATAATCGTTACCTTCCAACTGATGTTGGTTGAGCACTTGTTGTCTTTTTCAACGGAGAGTCTGTAAACTTCTTGGCAGCGTTCATCAAAATGGCCTTGATTTGAGAGTTTTCTCCGATTTCATGGGGCATTTTACCACTTTTGTTCTTGAGCAAGGGGTTAGCTCCATGCTCTAATAGCAATTCCACGACCTGTCAAAAAGCAAAACGTTCATCCGATCCTCATTTAACTTCATAATACGGTCAGAGTGTGTTTCATAAGTTCATTCAGTCTCTGTATGAACTGATGTTTGACTTACAGACGTGACAGTCTCGGCTGTCACGTCGACCATGTAGGTTGCGGTAAATGGTCACCACTTTGACATGTAACTGCTTATTCTAAAGTTTTTAGTTAATTTCAAGACAAATAAAACGACAAAGTTAGAAATTTCATATAATGTTAAAACAACAATTACATTAGGTATTCACGTTTCAATACTTTCGACATACCATGTTTTGATTTTTTTATTATGAAACCTATAACATCAAACATTGTTGCTTTCTTTGTCTTGAAACTACTACCTACTCTTCTAATCTAATAACTATGACTGAATTATTGCAGTTTGAAAGAGTCACTAGATTAATCATGTGTCACGTTGGTTGACATTTTACCTTCAAGTGATTGTTGAGTGTTGCATCGTGTAGTGGTGTTTCGTCACAATAACCATGAACATTAACTCGAGCACCTTTCTTCAGGAGTGTCTTACAAACTTCCAGGTACCCTTTACAAGCTGCCTCGTGCAGCGGCGGACCACCCTGGTTCATGCATTTAATTAGTTGCACAAATTAGGGCAACTAGCGGAGACCACCCTGGTTCATGCATTAAATTAGTTGAGCTGCACAACTAGCCTCAAATCGCGAGATCAGCAGGGGACAGTGCTTCAAGTGTTAAAAAGGCTGGTTAAAACCTTAAAAACCATCTAAAAAAGGTGAGTAATATAATACACTCGCATCATATATAATGTTAGGTTTGATAGCATACTCTTTTACTGTGCATTGTATACTTCACCTTCGAATCATTATTTAGTTATTTGGGTTATTTACAATCTAGGTAATAGATTGGTATAGATTGGATCTCTTGCAGATCTGCCTGCCGGATATTAGATTATAAAGAAGATAGGTATAGATTGTATGATTGTATACCAGATACCTACAAAAAGAACATCAGGATTAATCAGGCATCACCTGCATGGTCTTTTGGTGTTAACCTCAGCCCCCTGTTTAATCAGCAGTTTTACTTGTTTTAAGTCCCCTTTTATTGCTGCAATTTGAAGAGGACTTTCTCCGTGTTTATTAGTTTTGTTGATCTGTAAAAAGGACTGTTTGGTAACTGAGCAAATATCAAGAATTATCAATTGATAAACCTACTGATATTAAGCTCTTTGGGTCCTGTCTCAAATTTAAATAATAAATTAAGTAAAGGGGGGAATGTCACTGTCCCAATTGTCCCTGTCCTAATGTACTTCCTTAGTCTTTTTAGTTTGGGGCTGTCATTTGGGACATTTGGGACAACTGGGACATTTGGGACTAATATAAAAAAGTGGAAAAATAGCATTTTTAAAATTTATCCAAGTTTTTTATACCTACTCCAAAAATAGATTTTGACTTATTGACTTAAATACTACCTGAAATTTATATCCATACTACTATGTTACCAATTAGCATACTATACTTCTTTGATTGGTTATCTGCTGGCCATGTGACGTCACCAAGCACTGCTGTGTGCTATGAAAGATGACGTAACCAGCGAATTACTAATACACGAAGTAAGTATTCATGTTTGGTTGTGTTTATCTCAAAGCCGATGATGCACTCTCTTTCCATGGCAGTTTCAACATAACAACTACCGCTATATCACCACACTGAAATTTTTGTTCTTAAACGTTATAATATACTAGCAGGCCCATCGGGCCAGCAAATACACAGCTCACTTGGCGCTGCTACAAAGCACCTCGTTCACAAATTCCAAACATTTCAATTCAAATTGATTGAATACTTTTTATCGCATCAACAAATTCCAGTCCGTTGAAAAGTTACGAAGCAATGCACTCCAAACAGCATTTAACAGAAATGAACGTGCACGCAAATCACATTACACGTGTAACCATAGCAACGCACACAACTATTTCCAAACTGCACGTGGGCGCCCCGAATTGTGTCCACGAAAAGACAAAAACGTGCATACATTGAAACACAATTTGCGACTTCATCAAAGCTCACTCAGTGCTTCTACGCAGTATCTCGTTCGTAAATTTTAAAATTAATTAGATACTTTTACCGCATCAAAAAATCCAATTACATCAAAAGTTACGGAGCAACGTACTCAAAACAGCATTAGACAGAAATGAACTTGTGCGCGCAATATGCAACCATACTAACGCAAGTGCCTATATCCATACTGCAAGTGGGTGCCCTAAAATGTGTCTACAAAAGGACAAAAAACGTGACGTGCAAATAAAAAACACAGGGGAGTTAGGGACAATTGGGTTAGGGACAATTGGGACAGTTAGGGATAATTGGGACAGTTAGGGACAATTGGGACAGTGCCCCCCCCCCCTATTAAATAGCTTCAATGAGATAAAGTTGAAGTTCCCACCTTGGAAGGACGAGGAGTTGAAAAAGAGTCAGAGTGTGAGGATTCTCCAGATAGTTTCATGGCTAGTGCAATCTGCTGCCTCTCCGTAAGGCCAGGACTGAAGAGAACTGTACTAGTCTCCTTGTCAGCTATCACTGATGGTGGAGGCGTCTCTTCTCCCACTTTCCTCTTTGGCATAGCACAAGTCACATACTATTCTCAGATAATTCCCAAATCAAGTTTGAATTGAGTGATTCTAAATGTCATTCAAAACAATCTAAAAGTGCTACTATTCTCCAAATCAAAATTTGGTACTTAGGAACTTACAGTATCTAGGCTCATCAAAGCTGTAGGACGGTTGGTGTAGTAACCCCCTCCCACATTTTGTCGGTTTACAAAGAAGAATTCTCCTTATACAGTATAAGTCCTTAAGTATGCTTTTTTGTCCCCAAAATAATTCCCAAATTATGTACTACACAAATTAAGGATATTAGGTGTGTAGGTAGCTACAAAAATGGTACCATTTCAGCCCGTCTCCTGCCCTTTGGGCCAGGGATGCCCTTGGTGGGAGAGCTTTTCCGTGGCTGCAGGCACTTGCCAGTGCCCTGATATCAGTTAATTCTAATTATGGCACTCTTGGCACATATACCTTCTCGTTCAACAAGAATGGTATATGTACCAAGAATACCAAAATTAGAATTAACTGATATATAACAGTGGCACATAGCACTGTTAGCCACATATATAAAAAGACTAGCAGGCCCGTTGGGCCTGCTAATACACAGCTCACTCGGCGCTGCTACGCAGCACCTCGTTCACAAATTTCAAACCCTACAATTCAAATCAGCTAAATATTTTTTACCACATCAAAAAACTCCAATCAGATCAAAAGTTATGAAGCTCCGAAATCAAAACAGCATTAAACAGAAATGAATGCACGCTGTAAATCCGCACATGCAATTTCCCCCATTGCGCGCATTGCCATGGGGCGTGACGTACAGAGAAGAAAAAATACAATCTGCGACTTTATAAGTAAGATAAGTTAAAATAAATATCAAAAATTAATATGTCACTTTAAAACTATAATAGGTATATGCTTAAAGCTTTAAAGATGCAATGTCATGAAAGATCGAGATATGACTGAAAGTAGGGGAATTTTTTTTTATTTCGAAGGTTTTACTTCTATTCCAACAGCTGTAACAGCCAATGACAGGAATCGATAAATTGGTAAAAAGGGGGATCAATTGGTAGAGCATCTAACCAGCAATCAGGAGGTTGTGGATTCAAGCCCCACTTGCCTCTCTCATTTTCAGATCACCAAATTTGTATGTGTGACTACAGACTGGGTGAATTACAAATACTTATAATATACACTTGCCAAAAAATCTCACCAAGTATCTTAAAATTATAACATAGTAATTTCAAAATTACTGAAATCCCAACAATAATGAAATGTTTTTTTTTGCATTAATAAAGCAGTATAACACTGTTGAATTCATGTTTCTTCTAATGGCATCTTTTCTTCTGTAAAAGTGTGTGTAGGTTTATCAATGTCTGGAATGTCTAATGCAATTTCGATGGGAGGGGGAGGGAGCTGATCCTTTGTTGGTTTTACTGCAGGTGGCTTCACAGCCTTTGGTTTTGGCTCATTCTTCTTTGGGACTGCTAAAAGCTCAGGTGGATATTCAGGGATTTCATGGCCTTCATAATTAACATCTACTGTTTTTGTATTTGCTTGTAACTCATTTTCCCGTTTTTTCTCTTCATGTTTCATTTTTTCCAAATTAGCAACCTCTTCTTCTGTCATAGCCCAAAATCCATCTTCTGGATCTTCAACATCAGGAGTTATTGGTATAAATGTTAATACATCCCCTTCATCTTCAATGTCACTATCTATGTATGCTTTAATAGGGTCACAAGTTACAACATCAACATTTATATTATCCTCTCTACTTTCATCCTTATCTTCAATACTCTTATCTTCATCTTCAATATCAAATTCAGATTCTCTCTCATCATATTCCTCATTCTCATCCAACTCTTTGAAATTTGGGGCATAAGCACTCCAATTTTCGGCATGTGTTTGTGCCCACACTGATATAACACCACTAGCAACAGATGCTATGATTGGTCGATTAGGGTGCCATACAACATCTAGCAAATGTTCCCCTTTCTGGCCATGCAGAATTTTCACTAAGTTTCCATGAGCCATATCCCAAATATAAAGATCATGTTGCCTAGCAGAACCAGCACAGATAAATTCAGCATCCCCACTGAAACAACATTTTTTCCATTGTGTTCTATTGACTAAATCTTGCAACTTTTGAACTGGTTCGACAGGTTTAGTTTCTCCATTGGTTGGCTTTACTAAATCACCATCATAAACTCGGATAATTCTATCAGAGGAATTCACCAGAAAATTGCTTCCTTTCCTGGCAAACTCAATACTTTTGATGCCAGTTGTTGTGCTAGATCCTGTTGTGACTGGAAATGATGTTAATAAGTCTAATGAACTAGAATCAAAAACGAGAATTTTCCCTTTGCTATTGCCAGTGAAAATTCGGTTTCCTAGTCTGTCGAAAGAAGCAAAAATATTCTGTTCACCACCTTCTTCATCAAAATCAATATGTTTTTGTGTACAACTGATTTTAACAACAACAGGACAGAGTCTCATTGGGCAAACAAGAAACACGTCACTTTCAATGGGATGAAATTGAACTCGTAGGATGGGAGAAGGAAATCGGTATCTGTATAGACACTCCCCTTTGAGAACTTCCCATACACTAATTGTCCAATCAATGCTTCCACTCAAGAGTTTAAACCCATTTCTGCTCCAACTAAGAGAACAAACAGGATGAACATGAGCATGCATATGCCTTGCTATCCCTCGAGTTATCACATCGAATATGATTATCCTCCCATCATTTGACCCAGCTGCAAGAAGAGATCCATGGCGGTTAAATGCACATGTTAATGACATACTCCCACTCTCAAGGATCCCATCTGCTTCATCAGGATAACTGTTCCCAAATGACTCAAGTAGTTCTAAGTTCATGGTTTATAATTTTCATCAACAAAGATAATATCTTAATCATACAAGGGTTCCATTTTACCTGAAGGAAATAATCCACTATTATAATATGGTAAATACACAATTGGGTGTGGAATTACTGCATTAATTCTACAAGCTTGTGAGTGGAATTCATGCAGTAAATGCATGAGCTTGCAAGTGCATTCATTTATGTATTTATTGGAGTAATTGCATGAGCTTGTGAGTGTAATTACGATAGTAATTCTAACACTGTATTATTACCCTGCCATATATGCATCAATTAAAGGAGACGGTTTGAAATGTATTTGAACTTAATGTTTTATGAAGAATAGGTAAACTTTTTCATAATTGAAACAGGCAAAAATTTTGGACAAATTTGCCAGTGATGAATTTGTCAATATAGCATGGTAATATAAATGTGATATAGGTTTTAAAAAAACTTGGCCCATGGCCAGTTGGTTACCCAAGCAGTCCATTCAAAAAGATAAAGAAAAGAAGGCTTGCCCCCTGAAAAAGCATACTTGAAAACAATTGGAAGACAAAAGAGTCTTCACTTCCATACTCTCGTCTGGGGGTCTTGTGGAAAAATGGATACAAAATGTATCACAAAAATGCTCAAAGGTATATCAACATGCCTAGAAAGCAAGAGGCACGATGGAGATTGGGTCTTTGCAATTGCAGATGTGATGATCTTTTCTAAGTGTTATGAAATCCTGTTTCAATCCTTGAAGTATAAAATTGGTTTGCAGTACTTTGATATGTTTGTAATATACCCATGCACCTTTATAGATGAGACCTTGGATTCAAATGTACAAATAATAGAACCAGCACCCAGAATTGATGCATAGTGTTACTTTATGATGTAGTGTAACTTTATATACTTATGATCTTTCATTGCCATAAAAACATGAATCATGAATGTTAAGTACTCAATTGAAAACAAAACAATTCACATCACAACCATTAACAACTGACTCAAGACCTACAATCCTATGAGGATCTCGTATAGAAGATAAGATAAGATAAAATTAATGGTATTGAACCATCACAAATCTGAAGTTCAAATTTGTGATGGTTCAATACCATTAATTTTATCTTATCTTATCTTCTATACGAGTTCAGACTGAACAATATTCAATCCACTTGTTTACATTAAGAACACACCTTTGAAAACAGATGTCCATTTCAATATTATATACCTTATTGGCCTTTATTTGGGCGGCCTTTTTTTAACTGGCCTTTTTTTAACCGGCCCTATGGATAAAAATCGAATAATTTTTGAACCATTATAACTGGCCCCTTGGACAAAAATTTTTCTATTGGTAACCATATCAAGGATTTTATACTCTAAAATGACCACTAAAACCCATTTATACTTAATAAATTGCATCAAAAGACCCAAATACCGATCTAATTTGATGATACAGGTCATCATCTTATATATAAAGTAAAGTCACACGTGAATAATGTTTGTATGTGCCGCCGTCCACAATTAAATTTTAGCTTGCCAAGAAAATATCAAGAGAAACGAAGGCTAAGCC
>WFMF01000707.1:6613-62598 GCA_011033025.1 Beroe forskalii | reverse complement strand
CGTAGGTGTTCCATGAATGGCGTGCAAGTTTCAGCTCTATCCAGTCAAAAGACACATTTTTGGATTTTGGGTGCCTCAGAAATGAAAGACACCCTGGATCACCTTTTTAGAGGTAAAATACGGTTTTTTAGATTTTACAGGAAAACAAAGGAAAACTGGTGAATATCATTGGTTCAGTGGTTTCAGGCGCATAACTTATGACCAGATACACCTCTATTTCACCTCCCTCGAGACCACTATATCAATAAGGGTCGAAAAAAGGCAGTTTTCAGGCCGAAAAACGTGACTTTCACCCCCATAAAAGACGAAAAAATGGGTGATTTCGGAATTCTGAGGCCTGTTATGTCTTTCATAGGTGTTCCATGAATGGCGTGCAAAGTTTCAGCTCTATCAGTCAAAAGACACATTTTTTGGATTTTGGGTGCCTCAGAAATAAGAACACCCCTGGATCACCTTTTAGAGTAAAATACGGTTTTTAGATTTTACAGGAGAACAAGGGAAAACTGGTGAATATCATTGGTTCAACTTGGTTTCAGGCGCATAACTTATGACCAGATACACCTCTATTTCACCTCCCTCGAGACCTCTATATCGAATAAAGGGCGAAAAAGGCAGTTTTCAGGCCGAAAAACGCGTATTTTCTCCCCCATAAAAGACGAAAAATGGGTGATTTCGGAATTCTGAGGCCTGTTATGTCTTTCGTGGGTGTTCCATGAATGGCGTGCAAAGTTTCAGCTCTATCAGTCAAAAGACACATTTTTGGATTTTGGGTGCCTCGAAATGAAGACACCCCTGGATCACCTTTTAGAGGTAAAATACGGTTTTTAGATTTTACAGGAAAACAAAGGAAAACTGGTGAATATCATTGGTTCAGTGGTTTTAGGCGCATAACTTATGACCAGATACACCTCTATTTCACCTCCCTCGAGACCTCTATATCTGAATAAGGGTCGAAAAAGGCAGTTTTCAGGCGAAAAAAAAACGTGACTTTTCACCCCCATAAAAGACGAAAAATGGGTGATTTCGGAATTCTGAGGCCTGTTATGTCTTTCGTAGGTCTTCCATGAATAGCGTGCAAAGTTTCAGCTCTATCAGTTAAAAGACACATTTTTGGATTTTGAAATGAAGACACGCCTGGATCACCCTTTTAGAGGTAAAATAGGGTTTTTTAGATTTTACAGGAAAACAAAGGAAAACTGGTGAATATCATTGGTTCAGTGGTTTCAGGCGCATAACTTATGACCAGATACACCTCTATTTCACCTCCCTCGAGACCTCTATATCGAATAAGGGTCGAAAAAAGGCAGTTTTCAGGCCGAAAAACATGACTTTTCACCCCCATAAAATCATAAAAGACGAAAAATGGATGATTTTGGAATTCTGAGGCCTGTTATGTCTTTTGTAGGTCTTCCATGAATTTGACAAAGAAAGTTAGTTTTTTTAGATTTTGGTTAAATGAAATAGTGTCATTTACCTATCATTCCAACTGTGAGGAAGTACCGTAAACTGACATTGTCTGCAATGCTACCACTGAAATGAGAGAAATTTAGAGCTGTAAAATAAAACCTCGTCAAGGAGCTGAGGAGTTTGTCTTATTGTGGTGTCGACCTTTTGATGGAATATTATGACAAAGTTTAGATCTATTGTAGCAGAAGTGCGCTGTTTTGCAGCACTTCCTGTTGATCTGTTGAATAGAGTACATAGCTACATTCATAATACAACTATACTTCTTTTATTGGAAATTTGTACAATGCTTGGTCAATCCACTGTCACTTGCGTGATCACCTTTGTGTATGATACCAAATTATAAACCAGTCAAACGGTTGAATCTGCATTGCCAATGTCAGATTCAACCTTCTGGTTGGATGAGGGAGAATTATTTGGCATTGCAAATAAAGCTGGTCAGGGAAGAGCCGAGAGACAGTGAATTGTTCAAGCTATACACCAATTTTCAATACATGGACTTTAATTATAACAAACAACAATACAATTATACCCACCACATGAAAATGAACACAGCATAGCTGAGTAAAAAAGCTGTGTCGAGGTATCCTAAAAGCTCTTTACCATCATCAGTGTTATTGAAGGGAGCCCATCCCGGGTAGAAAGTAGTATTACTAGCATTACCATGCAGTGTTGATTTTACTGCAATAAAAGAAATGATTGATTATTTTCAAAACACTAAGACTGTATTATAGAGATCAACATAAAGTTAGTCAATTTTCAGTTGAGCCTCAATTTACCTTGTTAGATGCACATCAACTTAGAATATTGCACAGCTGTGCCACGAAAATTAATTCAACATTTAAACTCATTAACTCATTATAAGAGTATTCCAATGTTATTTTAAAATGAAAGATAACAGCAAAACATACCAACACTGAGTCCTTTTCTGTTCATGTGGTAGGAAGCATAGACAAGAAATGTTATTATGAGAATCCAACTTTTGTACCTGAAGTAAGTTTAAATATTTAGACAGTATATATTTGTCAGTGAGTATTATCAAATAAATTCAGTGAGTACCAGACAGAAACCTGTTCCATTTGGTAGGTTATAACAAACATATTATATAAACTATGTCCACTGGTTTTGCTTAATCCAACCACATAAAAATATTGATAGTACTAATGCTGCCTTATCAGCAGTGCAAAGCTTACTTATGTGTGTCATTAATACTTTGATAAAATATCCAGACTGTCAACTGGCATCAGCAGGTTTAAGATAATATTGCAAAAAACTTACACAACTCCTTTGGGAGGGGAACTTCCTGAGCAAAATTTGAATAATCTGATCCCCAGAGGTAAGGGGTCATACCTCAAACTCATGTTCCTAGATCCCTCAAATTATGTGTGATATTGATTTTTCACTTTTGAATAACAAATCATTATCTCATTATCAACTTTAGAAGAAGAAATGTGTCCTATCAATTTAAGTTAAGCTATATATTGTAATTCATTTCAAGGCTGTGGATTGCAACTTGCACTGGGGAGGAGGACTGGGTGAGTACATCATGCCTAACCTTGGGGATAAAGTCTTCATGGGAGCTCAGAGCAGAGCACCCAGAAATTTTTGGTTATTTCAATGATAGAAATGATACTTTAACTGAATCATGAGCAATGAAAAAATAACTAAGAGACCGAAACGCTGGTGAAAAGAGATATTTCATATTAAATAGATCACATGTACTATGAGTGCAGATTACTTGAATTGATTGATGGATGGCTTGATGAAATAAAATAAAATAATAAATTTGAATCTGCCTAGCTCTCTGATGAAGGCATTCCTTTCATGGATTCTATCGAAGACTACAGTTGGAGCTGTTGGGGAGTTCTGTGGCTTGGTTACAAAGATGACAGTATTTGTCTACAAAGAAGTCGCCCAGAATGAAGACCAATTTCAAGGAATTTTCAAGGAATTTTTTTTCAGGGAATTTTCAAATATAATTTGTAATGAATGCATTGTTATTCAAATCATACACACTCAGAAGTATGTTAATGGGTGTTGAGTAGGTGATGCGATGATAAGTTGAGCGTGATCAGATGTTAATTGAGTCTAGGATATCAAGGTGACTAGTGGTTCATAGGAAGGCGTGAGCAGTGAGTGACAAAGATGAAGTGACTGAGTCACTGTGCTGAAACAGAGAAAGGAGCGAAGCAAGGGGGAGAGCAATAGTGAGAAAGGGAGGGTGGGTGGGGTGGCGTGGGGTAAGGACTAGGGGATAGAACACCTGAAATCACACAGAGGTCAACATAGTGTAGCAGTAAGTGAGGCAGGATGGTGAACAGGGTGCTGAGAAGCAAGGGGCAAAGAGCAAGCAGAAAGAACTCAAAAGATGAGAAAGAGATAGGAACGATGATGTCCCCCTGCCTACGCATGCCCCAGGCATTGGACACAAGCCCAATGGTAAGTAGCCAGGCGAGTTTCGGAGAGGCACCTACTTCCCACACATATATGTAGTAGGTGATTCTCTGGTTCATTCTCTTCTCTTTGGAGTCACAGCCTGATTTATGTTTACAAGTAAACACAGTGGACTTGATCATGTCTGAACCAGATGGTACTTTATCTCCCCTAGACTGGATAAAGACGTTGATGAACTTAATTTCCTTGATGAACTTGGAGCTTCTAAAACTAACACACTACATGTTGTGTGGTTGGGAGAGTGTTGGGCGCCCGCCAAATGCAGTTAGCTCTTACATTCATCATTTTGATGTCTCATCTTTATTTGGATCTGCCTAGCTTTCTGATGAATGCATTCCTTTAATGGATCCCATTAAAGACTAAGATTGTAGCTGTTGGACAGTTCTCTGGCTGGACTACAAAAATGACTGCATTTGTTCTACAAAGAAAATAATGAAGTACTTTGATTAATACATCAACATTGTTCACAGAACTCTTGATGGATTTCTCCATCAAGAGTTTGCATACTCCCCGCGGAAAACGTTGTGTGCGCGGCAGAGGGTAGAGTAACATCCTACAACAGAACTCAAGCTCAATTATTTTCAACCTTCCACCTCTTACTGGATCTTTCAGCCACTATTAAAACATAATAATAACATATTGAAATCTATTTTCGACGGACCGGACGTTGCCCCGTCTATTTCTTTTGACTGGATGGTTGCAAAGCGACGTCCAGTCGTCCAAATGTGGAACGTTGCGCCGCGCGCGAGGATAGGGTAACATCCTACGAAATCAGGGTCCTGGTTAGGGCAACTCGGGAGGTGACACCCTACCAAATTTGAAATTGTTCAACTTCCATTGAGGAATGTTTCCTAAGCCCGCAAAGGTGTTGCCTGTCCCGGCCCCATATTTTTCAAAATATGGGGCAAGTCGGGGTGCCGGGCGCAAGGTGTGCATACGCGCGCAGCGCTTCCCGGCCCTGACCCTGGAGAAGCGCACCACGGCCACGCAAGACAACTACAAAGTTCCTAAGCCCGCATAGGTGTGTGTACGCGGCGCGCGCAACGCAAACAGTGCAGAGATATACGTGTTTAGAAACAAACTAGGATACACTTACTCCACGTTACAGAGCCTTATTTTGCGCGCAAAAACCCGCGAGTGCGAACAAACCGGAAAACGTAACATGTGGTAAGGATATACGTGTTCAGCTTTTCCTAAAGCCTGTAAAGGTGTGCTTGCTAAACACAAATGTCGCATATCCCTGTTTGCGTTGCGCTTCCCCAGGGAAGCGCCGCGCGCGTACACACGTACCGCAAAGCGAACAGGGATATACGCAGTACGCACTGACACAAGCCACCTCGCGGCAGTTCAGACAACGTGCGGACACTATCAGTATCCAATATTATATTGGATGCGATGGTGGCTTGTGTCAGTGCGTACTGCGTATATCCCTGTTCGCTTTGCGGTACGTGTGTACGCGCGCGGCGCCATCCATAAAAGACGTCCGCAATGAGGGGGGAGATTGGCCGATGCGGACGTAGGGGGTGTTTGGCCAAATGCGGACGTCCGCAATTCATGGAAATTTTTTGGCGATTTGACGGCTATTTCACTATCGTCCGGGGGGGGGGGGGGGGGGTTCTGGATTGCGGACAAGGGGGGAGGGAGGGGGTCTGAAATTGCCGAAATTTTGCGGACGTCCTTTATGGATGCCCTTAAAGTTAATCTATAAATTGGCACAAAAACTACAGCTTATCACGACGTCAACAACAAATTAACTTGAAGTACAGTGCATAACATTTAATAATAATTTTTAATACTATAGATAGGATAATATTAAGATAGCAATATGAATAAAACCATAAACAAGCAAAATTATTCAACTTGTATTGAATTAGGAACTGTTTACATTTAAAAGAGTGCCCAACTAATCAATTTCTATTTGAGAC
This sequence comes from Beroe forskalii, assembly GCA_011033025.1. NCBI lineage: Eukaryota > Metazoa > Ctenophora > Nuda > Beroida > Beroidae > Beroe > Beroe forskalii. The sequence goes on along the minus strand of WFMF01000707.1, from coordinate 56,755 downwards.
CGTTTGAGGGTAGTTTTTTGTCTGGCGTTGACAGACCCTCTCGAGAATCAGCGCCGCGCGGCTGGCGTCAGCGGGTCATACATCGTACGACAAGTAGTTTTCAAATTAAATTGTACCGTGGGCTGAAAAATTGACGAAAGTATGTGAACGAACTCCTGCGTACCCAGCCACGACTCGCAAATTTAAAATTTAATTGGTCTGACGGCGCTGATTCTCGAGAGGGTCTGTCAACGTAAGAGAGGGTCTGTCAACGTCAGACAACTGCGTGCCACGTGCGCGGCTTTTTCACTGACTGAGAGTATGAGATGCAGTGAGCCGCGCACGTTGGAGTTCGACACGCCCTGTTCCACAGGTTCAGTGTTGTTCACGATATACTGAGCCAATGAGATATTAAAACTCACGACCCCTCCTCGTGTAGCAGTAATTCAAACATAAACCCGCTGCAGAACGTTCAACTTCATTGCCAGGCGTTGCCTGGCCACCTCCACGCGCTTGGGGCAGACAACGTCTGGCATGGGCAACAACTTCAAGCAGATACAAGGTGATGGTCTCATATGTAGCGGGATCAGCTCACGAAAATATTTTACAAATAATGTGCCCACACGACAAATAGGCAGTTGGGAATTTCAATTAAGTTTTTAAATTCATGGCGTAGAACATCGATTGAAAACCGCTTTTATTTTTAAACCGTCTATTTCTCGTAGCCGGCTGTATAGTTACTTTTTTCAAAGGTATTAAGTTATATAATAATACCTGCCTCTAATAAAATTACAGTTCTACTATAAACCAATATTTTAAGGCTTTGCTGCAACTTAAAGTTAAATATAGCAGAACTGTAATAAATCAACATAAAGCTTAGGCGCCCGTAACGTTCGTCGGTCGATCGAATTGAATTGGTCGATCGATCAACTCCATTTGAACGAATGATGAGTTTTACTGGTCCCTAATGTCTTGAATCGTGTTTAAATGAGCAATATTTAGTTGTTTCCCTTCTAGCTCAAAGATTTTCTATTTAAAACACATCAGTCGATAAAATGAAGTTGATCGATCGACCAATTCCATTCGATCGACCGACGAACGTTACGGGCGCCTTATATTTATAACATTAAGTATGATATTTAGTATTATAATGATAAGATAAGATATCTTGAAAAATAACATCATGATTACTATTGGGGGGGGGGGGGGGGGGGGGCAACCTCAATTAAAACTCCTGAAAACCCGGAATAACCCTCGCTTTGACTTTCAAAAATGGTACCTTTTGCAATAAATTTGGTTAAAACCCAAAAAATCAAACCTCCATTTCTCAATAGTAACTTTCATATTCACCCGGCATTTTAATTGGGGTTGTCCCCCTATCAGTGCAGTATCACTATCAATATAATTCAGTTTGGTAGAGATATTTTTGTCTCTGATCTCTAGTCTCTAGAAGTAGAATGTTAGAAATGTGTAATCAATAAATCTCTAATTTAGATTAACCATCGGGTAAACACGTTTTCAATAACTTTTTATCGTAAATGAGGTCGAAAATAGCATTCACGTGGGGGTTGGCGCAGGCCCGTAGCCAGGATTTTTTTCCGGGAGGGGCTCTCGAGCCACGAGCAAGCTGCTGCAGGGGTCTAGGGGCGCAGCCCCCAGCGGGGTCCAGGGGCGACGCGAGCCCCTGCCAGGGGGTTTGGGGGCGGAGCCCCCGAAAAAATTTAGAGAAATTAGGGTGCTGCAGGATGATTTTTACAATAAAGAAATGGACAGGAAATGTACAGGACGATATTTGTTAAAATTAGAGCATCGAAATAGTATACAATCAAATACTCAAATATAAACGAGCTATAACAGTTAGAATAAGATTAAACTGCCACTATTTAACCAAGCCAAAGTATATATAATTATGATTATCAGTTGAAAACCTTTTATTCTAACTTTTTTTTGAAATGGTACCTTTTCTTCCGAGGGGGGCTGCAGCCCCCCTAGCCCCCCCTCTGTCTACGGGCCTGGGTTGGCGGTATGAATACACCATTCGATACACATGGATGGTGTGGGAAGGATAAAAAGCACCAAAGAAGTGCTGTGGTATCCGGCACGTGTTAAAAGAGATATAAATCAGGGTTTTGGTCCATTTCCAGGAAAAACCCGGAGTAAATCTCAATGTTCCGGACATAACCCTTATGGACTATAATGAGGGAGTGAAATCATGCCCAGCATAAAACCTGTAATAGGTTTAAATGTTCGGGTCTCGGGACAAACCCGAAGAAAGTTTCAGTGTTCAGGTAAAACCTGCTGAAAGTGTCAGTGTTAAGGACAAGCCCGCAAAAAGTGTCCCTATTCTGGACAAACCTGCAGAAAGTTTCAGTGTTAAGGAAAGTGTCCATGCTCTGGACATACCTGCGGAAAGTGTCCATGTTCTGGGCAGACCCGCAGAAAGTGTCCATGTTCTGGACATACCTGCAGAAGGTATCCATGTTCTGGACAAACCAGCAGAAAGTGTCCATGCTCTGGACAAACCCGCAGTAAGTGTCCAAGCTCTGGACAGACCCGCAAAAATTATCAGTGTTAAGAAAACACGCAGAAAATGTCCATGTTCTGGACAAACCCGCAGAAAGTGTCCATGCTCTGGACAAACCCGCAGTAAGTGTCCAAGCTCTGGACAGACCCGCAGTAAGTGTCCAAGCTCTGGACAGACCCGCAAAAATTATCAGTGTTAAGAAAACACGCAGAAAATGTCCATGTTCTGGACAAACCCGCAGAAAGTGTCCATATTCTGGACAAACCCGCAGTGTCCGTATCCTGCCCGCAGTAAAGCGGAAGTTTGCGGGAATGGTCGTGATGCCGCTTAGTTGCGACCTCTTAGTCGCTGAGCTAGATGGATATCACGTGGCATGATAGTCACTCTCTTAGCGTGGATGGCACAAAGGTTGGTGTCCTCAAACAGACCAACCAGATAGGCTTCGGCTGCTTCCTATGGAGAGAAAGGGAGGGGTTGTAGGAGTTTTAGGGAGTTATATAAAGGGTTGAAGGAGTTTTAGGGAGTTGAATAAAGGGTTGAAGGAGTTTTAGGGAGTTGAATAAAGGGTTGAATGAGTTTTAGGGAGTTGAATGAAGGGTTGGAGGAGTTTTAGGGAGTTGAATAAAGGGTGAGTTAGAAAGATGAGTTATGGGTGTGGGGGTAGAGAGTTGATTAAAGGGTGAGGAGTCTATAGACTTGAGTATAGACTTGAGTATAGGGTTTAGAGAGAAGAGTGGAGGGTGTAGGGAGTCCAAAGAGTTGAGTTATGAAAACAGAATGGAAGGCTCGATCGGTTGCGAATATGTAGGGGTTTAGACAGTTGAGCAAAGGGTACAGCATACAGGGGGAATGGAAACTGGCGGGAAATTAGTTAACAGTTGATTGCGTGTCAACACTCACAGTTCCTATTATTACCTGTAAAGCTCCGATAGCTCCTATCTGAACTCGGAGAGAGTGAGGACCTTGCTTCACCTCGTTCATGATCTCCCTCATCAGACGTAGGAAGGGGGATCGGGGGATCAGCAGATCTGTGGACTTCTGGTAGCGCCTGATCTCACGGAGAGCAACAGTTCCGGGCCTGGTTAGAGAGAGGGACATTGAAGGAAGTGACATTAGGATGAGGTTTTAAAACTGAAAGTGATCAAATGGGAGCAGGGAGGGGATAAATAAGATCAATTTGAAGGGCTGATTTCAGTGCGTTGCACTCAATTATAGAGGGTGCCATGACACGATGGTCTTTTATCTAACCAGACGCAAAAGAGGGATCTGGCTGTAGACCCCGTGATCTACTGAGCGGGTTTGGGAGACAAGCGAAACGAGTAGAACTTATAAAACAAAACTTTTAAGTCTCATTGCTATAACAGGGTACCCCGGACTGATCCTTGTAACTCCAAGATGGCGAGGGAGAGATGAGTCCTAAGATAAAACTTGAAAAACTCTCTGAAAACTCTGTAAACTGCAGTGCCTTAAATAAAATCTAGCTGGGTAGGGAGGGTTCCGCTAATTACAAAGGTAATGAACCTCCCAGACAGATAAGAACCAGATCACCGTGCCAAAGTATCGTGGGGAGTGGTCACCTGATTCTCAGCACAGGAGTTTATTGGACTCAGTGAATCTCGTGTTGGAAACCAGGGACTCACCCGCCAGAGGTGTGATCCAGTGAAAGCTAGCCGCGAGACAAAGCATAATCACGTTCCTGCAGGAATCGGCTGCTCTCACTGAACCATGATAAGAACCTGGCACGGCTACGTTCGCTAATAATATCCTTATCTGATATCAAAGTTCACACTTCATTGACGTAGGAACACTTCTCTAAACCTCGATAAAATGATAATTAGCGGTCTCTACAATCCGCCTCCTCCCCCAGCGAAGTAGTTGATTGGCTGGGTAAAAATCTTAAAAAATGCTTCTCATGTGACTTATGAATCAGAATGCATAATCACTTGCATTGGCTTATTTTTGATTTGGCTGTGTTGAATTTGATAAATACTTTATTCAAAATAGGTAAAGTTATTCAGTCACTCATGATAGGTTTCCAAACAAGAAATAAGTCCCGACATTGATAAAATAAAATTTTCTTTAGTGGTAGTAGGATCCAAGTATCGACGGTCTCTTCCGTGGTCGTAGAGAATTGCCCCAATTCCATCAGAGGGTACATTTCTTTGAGGCTTCCAGTTCCTTAATTCGATAACGTCTCATTCGAGGGCAATTTATTCGAGGGCTATTTGAAGAATGACAAGTTCAAGCTGAAGGCTGATTCGAACAGAAAATGCTCGACACAACGAAGTCTTAAGTTTCACATATTACTCTCTGTACTACACAGTGCTCAATAGTCAATACTACTACTAATAATCAAAAAAATACTTCAAGATAGCTAAGTAAAGTAAGCTGCCATGACAGAGGAAAGTTGGTGGCAGCCTCCATTCCTCCATCAATTGCCATACCGCTATCTTGATACAACCAGTTAAAGGAATTCCTCTTCCAGCATAAAGTGGACTCATTCGGTCTTAAACAAGCCCCAATTCATCTGGGAAGTAACCACTAGCTTTGCAATCCACTTCTACTAACACTTTGAAATCCACTCTGAAATCCACTCTGAAATCCACTTTGAAATCCACTTTGAAATCTACTTTGAATCCACGTATATTCTTCTCGAATTCCGCTTTGCGTTCCACTTTGAATCTCACTTTGAATTTCCGTAAAATAACTGTACAATATACATATCATTCAAGCACCATCTACTACATTATAGTCCTTCTCATGACTAAAAAACTGAAACTTGCTACGACTTCCGTTATTATTGAAACACTATCATTCGTTACATTCTCCTCTAAGTCTTTAGTAACTTATCGTCTCTATCCTTAGAAACAACCTATTCAGCCTTAATTTTCCGTCTTATTATACCAGCTAGACTGGTATTGCTATACTTCTAGCAGTGGGTATGAATCGGCACCAAATCACTTCCATCAGAAATAACTAGTTAATCAACATATCAAAGAATCACCTTAATAAACACGCTTGCAGCTGGCTGGTATTGTGACCGTCAGTCTGAGGTCCCACTGGAGCACACCCTTCTGAGCTCCCCAGGACTTAGAAGGTCCACCTGTTAGGGCCTAAAATACACTCATCTTCAAAATGTCCTGGTTGGTTACAGATGAAGCACACATCTTGATAGTCATTGTAAAGGTGCACATGACTCAAGGTCTCTGTATACGTCCCAGGCATCATAGCAGTTGCTTCTGGACCTGAGGGTTCTGGATTTGTGCTCATCACCGACACCGTGGGGATTTCCTCCGTTTTCATGGCTTCACGGGCTAGATGTGATGCATCAAGGCGAATGGCCTCAGCCAACAAGACTGGGAAATTCTTCTCCTGAGACTTTATGAGGTGGACAGCAATTACGTCACGTCTAACTCCCGCTGCTAGGGCATCCTTGAGAGCCGAGTTTCTTGCTCCATCTTCAGTGTTCATACGCAGATTTTGCCCAGTTGACTGTGACGTTTGCCAAAATCCTCCACTGTTTCATCAACCTTCTGTTGAGCATTCTTTATGAGAAAACGGGCCTCAACTCTTGCTTGTGGTGAGCTTAACGTTTTGATGGCAAACGTTGTAAACTCTTGCCAATTGTCGAAGCCCTCTGCACCGTTATCTGCAAGCTTTATCTGTGATTGTGAACTTGCATCCAAATATGTCATGAACACATTTATAGCGTGTCTTCCATCAAGTCCCATGACCGCTCTGAAGGGCTCAAAGCCTTCCAAGAAGCTCTGAATGCTAACTTTGCTTGAGTCGTGAACTTCAGGTTTCTTACTTCCTGAATTCTTGTTTAGCTCCCTCAACTGCAGCAGTGACTTCAACTCTGTGAGCTGCTCTGATAGCATCTCTCAGATTCTCAGGAATTGCAGCAAGTGCTTCTTCCATGATTTGCTTTCTTGCTCTACAACGTCTGTCGTCTATTGATCAAATCTACTGCTGGGGACTCCAGGAGAGGTGCAATCAGTCGGTAGCTTCCTGCCAGTAGGAGTTTCTAGCCAGTGCAGCAGTGCTGGTTCCAAGCCGACTTTCCACCAGAGGAGAACCCCCGGGTCAATGAGGGGTTTGGGAGAAAAGGGAGAGAACCATAAAACAAAACTTGTAAGTCTCATTGCTTTAAACAGGGTACCCGGGTGATCCCTTTTAAACCCAAAATGGGAGGGGGATGAGTCCAAAATAAAACCCGAAAACTCTCTGAAAACTCTGAAAGCTGCAGTGCCTTAAATAAACTCTAGCTGGGTAGGGAGGTTCCGCTAATCACAAAGGTAATGATCCTCCCAGACAGATAATAACCAGATAACTAGATAAGAACCAGATCACCGTGCCAAAATATCGTGGAGTGTTCACCTGATTCTCAGCACAGGAGTTTATTGGATCTGTGAATCTCGTGTTGGAAACCAGGACTTACCCGCCAGTGGTGTGATCCAGTGAAAGCTAGCCGCGAGACAAAGCATAATCACGTTCCTGCAGGAATCTGCTGCAATCACTGAACCATTATAAGAACCTGACACGGTTACCTTCGCTAATAATATCCTTATCTGATATCAAAGTTCACACTTCATTGACGTAGGAACACTTCTCTAAACCTCGATAAAATGATAATTAGCGGTCTCTACATGGCTAGAACACATACAACGATCTGCTTACCTCCATCTGTGCTTCTTCTTGACTCCGGCAACCTCTCCTTTCCCCTTCCCCTTCTTCTTGTCCTTGTTTTTACCTGAGATTAATCCATGTTAGTTGCTAAACACGTATACCCCTGTTATCGTTGCGCGGCGCGTACACACACCTATGCGGGTCTCGACTTTTTCATGCACGGCGGATTGTGCCGCAAATGATTGATAGTGATTAATTCTGCGCACAAATTCTATGAAAAAAATGGGGGGGGGGGAATTTACAGAAAAGCATTACTCATGCGCGGCGTCAAACGCCTCGCATGCAAAGGTCGAGACACCACCGCAACGGAGTCTCATTTTGCACGGAATAGTGCACCAACCAACAGCGACGAATAGCATGCTGTAACTGAAAATAACACCTGAGATAAGTGGTTCTGTGGTTATCATACTTGTGTTTAATCACTGAGTTTGATAGTGATTAAATTCTGCACACAAATGTACATCCTATAAAAACGAATGGGGGGGGGGATTAATCACTGAATTTGATAGTGATTAAGTTCCGCGCACAAATGTTCATTCTATAAAAACAAATGGGGGAGTTTTTTTATGAGTATGCTGTGGTCTATGGTGTCAAAAGCCTTGCTAAGGTCAATAAAATCTAAGGACATGATCTTCTTTCAGTGCTTTTGGATATAATCAACTGAATAGTTAAGTGCATGTGATGTTGAGTGTCCCTGCTCTGAACCCAAATTAGTTCCGGGTTAGTATACCATTAGAAGTAAAAGTCATAGAGCCTTGAGTATATCATTTCTCGAATATTTTTCCAAATATTGGTAGAGTAGAAATTGGCCTGTAGTTTCTAAAAGTTGCTCATCATCTTTCTTGAAAATTGTGTGATTTTTCCAGTTTTAAGTATGGATGGGAATATACCTTCAGCAAGTACATTGTTGAAGTGTGATGCTAAAACAGGGGTTAAGATATGAGAGAGTTTCTTAATAACACGTATGGGAAAAATTTAAGATTTTTTTGCATTTTTGACATTTAGATTTAGGCAATATTTTCTGTTTTTATTACTCATCATACAGGATAGATATTTCGATTCTGTGAAAATTTTCAGTGATCAAAACCTGTCAACGCTAAATTCTGAGACCCTCAGATTGCCATGACCTTCACGGCAACCACACATGTCTCCATAGCAACCGAACTCAAAATGGAAAAAATCTGTACTTGTTTAAGGAATAGAACTCGCTAATCGCCATTTATTTCAAGGTTATTGTTGATAGAAAGGGTAGTAAACAATACAAAATGTTCAAATACAGTTTACCTAGCTCAATAGGGGTTCAATGTTCGTACGATGTAGTCTCCTAGGGTGGAATTTGGGGCTAATGTAAGTGGAAATCCTTGAATTTTAAGTTCGGTTGCTATGGAAACTCGTGTGGTTGCCATGAAGGTCACAGCAACCTGAAAATCTCAAAATCCAGCGTTGACTGGTTATGATCACTGAAACATTTCACAGAATCGAAACATCTATCCTGGCTGATGACAAATCAAGACAGTAAATTTGGTCCAGATTTATATGTCAAAATGCCAAAAATTTTCAATTTTTAGGTCGGTTGCTATGGGAACTCGTGTGGTTGCTATGGACGTCCTAGCAACCTAAAAATCTCAGAATCCGCCATTCTTTGGTTATATTTAAAGAAAAATTTTACAGAATCGAAATATCTGTTGCATTTTTCGAATGATCAAAAAAGTAAAAGGGGTCAAGACTCATGGCGCACCCTGTACAAATTTTCAGAAAATTTCAAAGGTGAGAACATGCCCAAAAATCGACTTTTTGTCATTTTGAACCACTTTCGTCGGTATTTCCTTGCGTTTGGCATTATATCTCGAAAATAAGCACATCAACCTCCCAAATGAACATCCCTGCAAAGTTCAGAAAATTTCAATGGTGGGAACATGCCCAAAATCGACTTTTTGTCATTTTTGAACCATTTTCGTTGGTATTTCCTTGCGTGTGACCTTATTTCTCGATAAAAAGCACATGGATCCTCAATTTTCTTGACGGTTTCTGAAAGATAATGATAAGATAAACATCCCTACAAATTTTCAGAAAATTTAACGGTGCGAACATGCCCAAGAATCGATTTTTTGTCATTTTGAACCACTTTCGTCGGTATTTCCTTGCGTTTGGCATTATATCTCAAAAATTAGCACATAAACCTCCCATTTTCTTGGTAGTTTCTGAAGGATAATGATCAAATAAGAATCCCTGCAAAATTTCAGAAAATTTCAATGGCAGGAACATGCTCAAAATCTACTTTTTGTCATTTTTGAACCACTTTCGTTGGCATTTCCTTGCGTGTGACCTTATATCTCGAAAAAAGCAGATAGATCCTCATTTTCTTGGTGGTTTCTGAAAGATTATGATAAGATGATCATCCCTAAAATTTTTCAGAAAATCTCAATGGTGAGAAAATGCCCAAAATCGAATTTTTGTCATTTTGAACCAACCACTTTCGTCGGTATTTCCATGCGTTTGACCTTATATCTCGAAAATTAGCTCATAGCCCCCAATTTTCTTGGTGGTTTCTGAAAGAAAATGATAAAATGAACGTCCCTGCAAAATTTCAGAAACTTTCAATGGTGGGAACATGTCCAAAATCGACTTTTGTCATTTTGAACAATTTCCGTCAGTATTCCCTTGCGTTTGACTTTATATCTCGAAAATTAGTAAAGCACAGAATAGTTTAGCAATCAAGATTTTAAGATTTGACTGTCAATTGACATAATTCATAGAACACTGATCCGTGTGTAACAAGCAGCAGAGCATCTTTCGACTCCCGGGAATTTGCCCCACTGGTCACAAAAAATGAGAAAATATTGACTTGTATGGAAGGCGCCGGACAGCTTATGTCTTACCAATGCCACAAGCTTGTGCATCAAATCTTGTAAAACCCTGGGCGGCGCTAAAAACACGTCAACGCCGAAAAGTAACTCAACGCAGATCAGGCTGTGGTGTGTGTCATGAATTCATGACAACAGTTAACATACTTTCGATATTTGTTCCTTGCCATTTATGGTACCATGTGTGACATCAGACTATCAGAGATGATGCGAAAACACTGGGAGCTAGTAGGGTGCCGTGTGCACTATTTATTGTTGAACATCAACGCACATCTTTATTCTTAATAATTATTGATATTAATTAATTTGGCTCGATGAGCTATGGCCGAGATCATCAATAGAATAACATGCAATTCTGTGTTCTTTTGACTGTTTGAAAGTTCTCATCTGCTATTTTCTTGTATTTGAAAACGTTATATCTCTCGGTTTCTGGATAGTTTGAAATACTGCCATAAGGGCTTTTGCTTCGTTATTTTGCTAAGGTACTGTGATTGAACACAGCTTGCCTGTGCTTCTTGTGTGGCATAAGAGGCATTACAACAACCTAGAGATATAATTGCCCTCGGCATTTCAATACCATGAAGCTTCTATTGGTGTGATATGAAAAACTTTTGAGCAAATGCTGTAGTAATGAGGTTATGAAATATTTAATTCCTTTGAGAATGAAGTTTTCAATCTGTTAATTGTCAATTTGATCTACCGAATTACAAACAAAATCGACGTGGCTTTTGATGTAAAATCAATGAATACGCAGATTTTCTCTAAATCTCGTTTGTCGATAGTTTGAATCTCACCGCGCATTGTTTTGCGCCGCGCGCACGTACGCACAAAACCGGAGCCAGAAATAGGGGTGTCGTATCGACACCCCTGGTTAGGGGAACGCGTAACCAGGGTCCTGGTTCCGGTTAGGCCTAGGGCAAGGTCGTGCCATGTTGCAGAAAATGGCGTGCGGTTTCCCCTAACCACTCTGTGGGTGTAACCAGGGCCCTGGTTAGGGCAAGCGTGCGGTATCCGCGGCGGAAGGTAGGGTAAAATCCTATTATGTGATAGTTCAATACCATATATTATTCCATTTCCATTTCTATTTATATATTTGCAATAACAATAAACAACAAAAAGCGGCTAGTCTCCCATGTAAACGGGAGCCTTCATTATCTATGACAATGACGTCACTCAGAAAAATATAATTAAGCGCATCTAGCGCTTTAAAGGTTAGGGTTAGGGTCGAGATTAGGGTCAGGATTTGTTAGGTTTAGGGCAAGGATTAAGGTTAGGGTTTTGGTTAGGGTCATGGTTAGGTTTAGGATACAGAAAAATTGACGTTTAGATCTGTGACGTCACTCAGCCCCGTTTACATGGGAGACATACCCAAAAAGCTGGCTTTATTGCATGTCAAAATATTCTATGTCCCACGCCACATGTTTTCACAATTGTCACTACAATTGATAATAATATCAAAATATGTTACTCTCTCCCAATGAATATATGTTAGTATCTCGCAATAAGTTCTCATTGCTTCCATTGCTCCATTGAATAAAATAAACCATATTTTCTCAAATAGCTTCAAGGGATTATGTTCAGGTCCATTTCAACAGACCTCTATTGTCACTTCCCAGCAATTTGAAACACAAACACATCATCACTATGATATATGAATCTTATAAGAATGACAATATCCCAATTCCCAAGGAAACTGATACTCTTAGTCATGACAATTTCTGGCATATTTCTTCATTGGTATTGGAAAAAATAGAAGGGAGCAATTGGTGTGACTCATTAAGATCCTACTGCTCTCCACATTGCATTACCTAAAGGAATCATGTTGGTGTTCAAGTACGGAGTTGGAGAAAAGTCTTGCAGATTGATGTCTTGAAGAAAGATTTCTTTTTAGCTCAAATAAGGTGAAATTTAATGAGTATTTAAGAAGTAACCCATATGTGGCTAAAAGAAAAGGAATAAACATTAGTTATTGATTGGAAAGCTTGTAATGTTGTTTTTAAAGGCTCAATAGTAATTCTTTTAGTTATTACTCAACTGCTTAAATTATTTGTTAATTCATATTGACAGAAGTTACTTTTTAACACACTGTGAATGTATATTTTGGTTTTTGATGTTTTATTTATTTTCATGGTTATCACAAGGTCTGCATGAAGTTTTTTGCTTTCTATCCAGTTTTAATTGTTATTTCACTGCTACCTCATAAAACTATCAACAGTTCTAGATTAATTCTGTTATTTGATCTAGTTTGACCAGATGAAGCTTTGAATTCCCTACACTGGACAAAGACTAATGATGAACTTAAATTCCTAAATGAACTTGAAGCTTATGACACTAACACACCATCTAGTGGTTGGGGGGAGCGTTGGGCGCCCATCAAATGCATTCAACCCCACAACACGGTCGCAAGTCCGTGTGCCACAGTGTTAGCTTTCATCACACCATATCATTTTTGGTGTCTTATTAAGATTTGTTTGGATCTACCTAGATCTCTGATGAAGGTATCTCACTTGGATCCTGTCAAAGACTAAGGAAAGAGCTGTTGGAAAGTTTTGTGGCTTGACTGTACAAAGATGACTGTATTTGTATCCCAAAGATAATTCTGTTATTTGATTTTTAAATGCTCTTGAAAATTGAATAAATGGACACCTGGGTTAAAAGGTGTGTTTTTAGTGGAAGCTATTGTTTTGATATAATGAAAGGAAGCGTGATGGTTTAATACCATAATTTATTCTATTTCTATTTCTATTTACACATAATATTTGAAACTTTGTTGGAGGGTTAAATGAGGAGCTGCATATTGCACGATTCCAGTGAAGTCTTGGGTATGGATTACACTTCCTTAACCATCACTGGATTGATTGCTTGGATCCTTTGATCCCTGTCATTGGCTGTATGGCTGTTGGATTTCCCCTAACCAGGGGCATCACGAGACAAGCCGCGCATTCCGTGCATGAAACCAGGGTCCTGGTTAGGGCAACTGTTGGATTAGAAGTAAATTGTAAAACCTTCAAAATGAAAATTAGCATGTGTTTAGCCCTATTCACTATTGTACCACTGTCATGCAGATTATTACTGTGCAATTATTTTATGAGTGTGTGTTGAACTTGATTGCTTATAGCATTAACTGAGGGGGACCCAATAGTGAAGCACTAAAAGTGCAAAAATTGATTCAAATCAGATCTACTTTACACCACTGTTTTACTGCCAGTTCCGAGAATACACCATTGAAAATGATTTCTCATCTTCAGAAAATCCCATTTGATGATAAGCACCTTCCTCAGTTAGTTAATTTAAAATGTGTTGTGTTGTAAGTTTAAAGAGTATAACTGGTTACTGGCTATGGTACAATATGATAATCTAATGTCACAGAAGTGATACTGTTACACTTATTTACTGTTGAAATGAATTTGCAAACTTCACATCAGTTACCATGACTGCAAAGACTGAAGAATTGAAACCTGGAAAATATGTTGGTCAGACTCTGAATCAAGTAAGGCATGGACAAGGGAAGTATGTCTATGACAACACCTTCTTTACATATGATGGATCATGGGTTGAAGGTTAGTAATAGTCATTTTTAAGTAATATAATACCATCAGAGCCAACAGTTTTACCATGGTGTCACAACCTTTTTTCATTCCAGTTATTACAAAAATCTTAATTATAATTTCCTGAGTACACATGAATTATGTCTGTGGCACCATTCACAATTTCATTTGAGCTTGCCAAAATTATCAAGAGAAACGAAAGCTAAAGGTGCTATTGCTATGAAGATTGGATATTTGCACAAATGCAACAAAGAGTAGTGTGGTTTCTGTTACAATGGTTTATGTTGTAGAGTTGGTGCTTTTTAAATGTTGAATGTGTTTTGTAGTTCATGAGGCATGTAGGACAATGATTATTGGAAGTTTAGGAAAGCAGCAAATTATAACAAATATTATTTTTCTAAAATGTCTATGTGGAAAAGGTTGATCAATGAAATAAATTCTCAATGTTCTTAAGTCTCAGTCAAATTTAATGATAGATTCACTACTTGATTCAAAGCACTAAAAGTAAACAAAGGAGGAAAATGAAATTGTTGAACTAAGCTAACCAAGTGTGCATTTTTGGCTATCAATAGGATATCAATAGCTGTACAAGTATAACCCTACCCATAAATGCAGTGCAATGTTCCTCATTTGGAATCAAATTCATCTTCACATGCTTCCAGACAATGTACCTCGACAGCATCAACTCCTCCTTTTCAAAACATCATTTTGTGAGCTTTTGGAAGGAATTTTCAAGCAAGGTGGCCAGAAGTGCCACCAAATGAGCTATATATATTGTATAAGCAGGCCCACTAGTATGATGTACAATTTGGCTACATTGTACAAAATTATATCTCAACTTCTGCATTACAGGGCCGTAATTCTGAAAGAAAAACTGGAGGGGACATGGAAATTTTCTAAGCCAAAGAGTTGCAGACATGCCCGCCGCAGGCGAAATTTTTGAAAAGTTTAGATTTTCTATTGAATTTTGAGCACTTTTCCAGCAATATACAAAAAAACTGAGGGGGACTAGTCCCCCCCCCTGTCCCCCCAGGAATTACGGGCCTGCTGCATTATAGGAAGATAATATATTCCTAAAAATCAATTATTACCCTCCCGTGGCTCAAACTCCAGTGTGATAATTATCGATATATCACTCCTTTATAGAACTACTGTACGGTGGCGGAATTATAGAGCAGAATATCGTTGAATAAATTGTTGATTTTAGGAAGGAGCACTCAGAATCTATAAAAACGTTGAATTCAGACGAGGGTCGTCAGACCCGAGTGGGAGGGAGTACTGTTTTGTCGGGTAATAATACAATTAACAAACTCATGGATCGTGTTATATCGAAAATTGTCAAACTTGGCTGACGCCTCGTGTGATAATTTTCGATATAACACTCCCATTCGTTTGTTAATCGTACATTATAAAGTGGATTCATGTACTTTGAGCAAAGCTCTGATAGTTTTATAATAATGACTTTTTGTCAGGGATTAAGCATGGGAAAGGAGTCCTTTCTATGAGAGATGGTGGATACTACAAAGGGGATTTTACTAATGGAGAAATAACAGGAAAGGGTGAACGTTTTTGGGCAAAAGGCAGCATTTATGTAGGTAATTCCTGATATATCATTGCATGAGAAATATTTTTTCCATGGATATGAGCTGAACTTAAGCTGCTAGAGCTATCCATGTCGGCTGTCAGCTTCAGACTCCCTGTTCCATGGCTTGTTATTAGGGGTGTTTTGGCTGGTGGTCACTAGAGGACAGCCTCAAGTGGCAAAACATTGCACTGTCATTATAATCATACCTATACCCTTTCTATATGTGAAATATTGATATTTTGGAATGTATTTCTGCCCAAGACCAATTCTGTAATGAGTTTCCAGACTGTTTTTAAAGTTGTAAAGCAACAGCAGTTTTCTTTTTTTCAGTTAAACATATTTAGAAAATTGAAAATGTCGAAATATACGAGAGTTAATATCAGAAACCTAAAAAGATAAAGCTGTTAACATTTTTGAGTTTTACCACACTGTCAGACAGCAATCGATCATGAAGACTGTACAGTCACTTTAACTCGCTTAGGTGACTTTTCAGAATAAACATGCAGTATGCTTACTAGGTGAGTTTGACAGAGGTGAACTGAGTGGCAAGGGTGAGATGAAGTATGCTGATGGTAGACGGTACACTGGACACTGGTATGATAACATGTATGAGGGTAAGGGCACCCTGCACAGTGGAGTAGGAGACATATACACTGGGCACTTCCACCTTCATAAGAGACATGGTGATGGTAATCAGGTAATTACTAATTATGCTTGTTTTCTGTTAAACAACTATATATAATAAGCAAATACATATCTCGTTCACAACATTTTTCACAAGATTATGTCTATCACTCTATTACTCTTTACCTACTACTCTAGTAGCAGGGTGTAGTTGAGTGTGCACTTCGTTGGCCACAAAGTTTCTCGGTTCAGGGTCGTTTATCATGTTATTCTGCACCAGAATCACCTAGGTACGCAATTTGTATCGCTACTATGGACCCTGTGGGGCCATTTTTGTAATCCCCCTCAGGCGCGTATAGTGAAAATTCATATCTCCGTCCAGGAAGGTCGTAGAGACTTCATTTTTAGCTCAAACGAATTGCAATGGCCATGTTTTTATGCAATTTTTATCGCGAATAAGCCTTAAAATGCCCAGGAAAAAAGTTATGGACCAAAAACTGGTTTTTCAGTGTATCGCTAGCAAATTACACATGTTGATCTGATATCTCGGTCCAGGAAGGTCGTAGAGACTTCGTTTTGAGCTTAAACAAATCGCAATGACCATGTTTTCATACAATTTTCAGTGTAAATATCCCCTAAAGTGCTCAGAAAAGTAGTTATGGACCAAAAAGTGGTTTTTCAGTGTAGCGTAAGCCTATATAATGCTGCATACCAATGGGGATTTTGCATCTCAGTTCAAGAAATACCTCCAGACTCTATCTTTTAACCTAAACACAGGGTGGTTTAATGTTAATAAAGCAAAATTTTAAGCCAGATTCACTCAGGTACTGTATGCAATTTTATTGCTGCTCAGATCTCTGGTAATCTATTTTCTTAATTGCCCTATGTTGCTTACTGCATAGTGAAAATTTGCAACTTGGTCCAAGAAGATCATAGAGACTTGGTCTTAAGCTTGAAAATCCGAAATGGCCATGCTATTCATATTCAATTTGTTATAACATTAGTAAGTATGTTATACTGTTATACATAGAAGGACTCAGGGAAATAATATTAAGTGCCCATGATATTTACTTTTAATTTGTCCGACCATGTGCTTTGGTCAACCTGTGTGATGGAGGATTCTTGTAAATTGTTCCAGAAGCACATGAGGCTTGGTTTCTTGTACTACCGAGGATATTTTAGGCAATTCTGAAGACCTTAATAAGATTTACAGAAATAAATAAAATTCATATCTTGGACCAGTAAGATCCAAGGTAGTACAGAAGTAAACATTTGTCTCATATACTGTACCCATCAAGGAACTTTCTAGCTAAGGCCTCCTAGCTAGAATCACCTAGCTAGTGTCTTCTAGCTAGTTTGTCACTTCGTCCTTCAAAGTGACTCCTACTCCTCTATAAGATTATTGCTCAGATTATTCATGAAATTCAACAAGCTAGGTTAAACTTTCGAGAACTAGCAATAAAAACGTAGCTAGAGTATCCTAGAAGGTACTTCCTTGCTAGAATCCCCAAGCTGGTTTTCTTGCTAGTTCTTCTAGGAATTTAGTTGACTTCGTTTCTTGTACTTCAGGGGGTTTTAGGCAATTCTCAATCAGAATCAGGTAGGACCTCCTAGCTACGGTTTTATTGCTAGTTCTCGAAAGTTAAACCCAGCGAGTTGAAATTCATGAATAATCTGAGCAAGAAGAAACTTTGATAGAGGAGTAGGAGTTACTGAACTTTTGAAGGACGAAGTGACAAACTAGCTAGAAGACACTAGCTAGGTGATCCTAGCTAGGAGGCCTTAGCTAGAAAGTTCCTTGATGGGTACAGTGTAGACCCCTTGATCTACTGAGCGGGTTTGGGAGACAAGTGAAACGAGTAGAACTTATAAAACAAAACTTTTAAGTCTCATTGCTATAACAGGGTACCCCGGACTGATCCTTGTAACTCCAAGATGGCGAGGGAGAGATGACTCTTAAGATAAAACTTGAAAAACTCTCTGAAAACTCTGTAAACTGCAGTGCCTTAAATAACATCTAGCTGGGTAGGGAGGGTTCCGCTAATTACAAAGGTAATGACCCTCCCAGACAGATAATAACCAGATAACTAGATAAGAACCAGATCACCGTGCCAAAGTATCGTGGGGGGACTGGTCACCTGATTAGCAGCACGGGAGATTATAGGATGCTGTGAATCTCGTGTTGGAAACCAGGAACCATCCCGCCAGAGGTGTGATCCAGTGAAAGCTAGCCGCGAGACAAAGCATAATCACATTCCTGCAGGAATCGGCTGCTCTCACTGAACCATGATATGAACCTGGCACGGCTACGTTCGCTAATAATATCCTTATCTGATATCAAAGTTCACACTTCATTGACGTAGGAACACTTCTCTAAACCTCGATAAAATGATAATTAGCGGTCTCTACAATCCGCCTCCTCCCCCAGCGAAGAAGTTGATTGGCTGGGTAAAAATCTTTAAAAAATGCTTCTCATGTGACTTATGAATCAGAATGCATAATCACTTGCATTGGCTTATTTTTGATTTGGCTGATACTGTAAATACTTAATTCAAAATAGGTAAAGTTATTCATGATAGGTTTACAAACAAGAAATAAGTCCCGACATTGATAAAATAAAATTTTCTTTAGTGGTAGTAGGATCCAAGTATCGACGGTCTCTTCCGTGGTCGTAGAGAATTGCCCCAATTCCATCAGAGGGCACATTTCTTGGACGCTTCCTTAATTCGATAGCGTCTTATTCGAGGGCAATTTATTCGAGGGCTATTTATTCGATGACAATTTATTCGAGGCTATTTGAAGAATGACAAGTTCAAGCTGAAGGCTGATTCGAACAGAAAATGCTCGACATAACGAAGTTCAAGGTTTCACAGCAGACCTTCTGTACTACACAGCACTCGATACTATAATAATCAAAAAAAGACTTCAAGATAGCTAAGTAAAGTAAGCTGCCATGACAGAGGAAAGTTGGTGGCAGCCTCCATTCCTCCATCAATTACCATACCGCTATCTTGATACAACCAGTTAAAGGAATTCCTCTTCCAGCATAAAGTGGACTCATTCGGTCTTAAACAAGCCCCAATTCACCTGGGAAGTAACCACTTACCACTAGCTTTGCAATCCACTTCTACTATCACTTTGAAATCCACTTTGAAATCCACTTTGAAATCCACTTTGAAATCCACTTTGAATCCACGTATATTCTTCTCGAATTCCGCTTTGCGTTCCACTTTGAATCTCACTTTGAATTTCCGTAAAATAACTGTACAATATAAATATCATTCAAGCACCATCTACTACTTTAAAGTCCTTCTCATGACTGAAAAACTGAAACTTACTACGACTTCCGTCCCTATTGAAACACTATCATTCACTACGTTCTCCTCTAAGCCTTTAGTAACTCATCGTCTCTGTCCTAAGAAACTACCTATTCAGCCTTAATCTTCCGTCTTATTATACCAGCTAGACTGGTATTGCTATACTTCTAGCAGTGGATATGAATTGGCACTAAATCACTTCCATCAGAAATACTTATCAAAGAATCACCTTAATCAACACGCTTCCAGCTGTCTGGTCTTGTGACCGTCAGTCTGAGGTCCCTCAGGAGTAAGGAGCCCACCCATCTGCTCTCCCCATGACTTAGAAGGTCCCCTTGTTAGGGCCTAAAATGCACTCATCTTCAAAATGTCCTGGTTGGTTACAGATGAAGCACACATCTTGATAGTCATTGTAAAAGTGCACGTGACTCAAGGTCTCTGCATACGTCCCAGGCATCATGGCAGCTGCCTCTGGACCTGAGGGTCCTGGATTGGTGCTCATCACCGACACAGTGGGGTTTTCCTCCTTTTGCATGGCTTCACGGGCTAGATGTGATGCATCAAGGCGAATGGCCTCAGCCAACAAGACTGGGAAATTCTTCTCCTGAGACTTTATGAGGTGGACAGCAATTACGTCACGTCTAACTCCCGCTGCTAGGGCATCCTTGAGAGCCGAGTTTCTGGCGCCATCTTCAGTGGTCCCAAACGCAGATCTGCCCAGTTGGATCAGACGTTTACCAAAATCCTCTACTGTTTCATCAACCTTCTGTTGAGCATTCTTTATGAGAAAACGGGCCTCAACTCTTGCTTGTGGCGAGCTTAACGTTTTGATGGCAAACGTTGTAAACTCTTGCCAATTGTCGAAGCCCTCTGCACCGTTATCTGCCAGCGTTATCTGTGAACTTGCACCCAAATATGTCATGAAAATATTTATAGCGTGTCTTCCATCAAGTCCCATGACCGCTCTGAAGGGCTCAAATTCTTCCAAGAAGCTCTGAATGCTGACATTGTTTGAGTTGAAAACTTCAGGTTTCTTACTTCCTGATACCCCAGCTCTGAATTCTTGTTTAGCTACCTCAACTGCAGCAGTGACTTCAATCCTGAAAGCTGCTCTGATAGCATCTCTCAGATTCTCAGGAATTGCAGCAAGTGCCTCTTCCATGATTCGACTTTATTCGACTTTGATTCGACCCAGTGAACCAGTTGAACCAACCACAGCACGAGTTGTAGATCTCCTGCCAGTAGAAAATACTGCTGTCAGCTGGACTCCAGGAGAGGTGTTACCAGTCGGCAGTAGCTTCCTGCCAGTAGAAGTTTCTAGCCAATGAAGGGTTCCCGGCCGACGCACCAGTTGTAGACCCCGTGATCTACTGAGCGGGTTTTGGGAGACAAGCGAAACGAGTAGAACTTATAAAACAAAACTTTTAAGTCTCATTGCTATAACAGAATTTTGGACTGATCCTTGTAACTCCAAGATGGCGAGGAGAGATGACTCTTAAGATAAAACTTGAAAAACTCTCTGAAAACTCTGTAAACTGCAGTGCCTTAAATAAACTCTAGCTGGGTAGGGAGGGTTCCGCTAATCACAAAGGTAATGACCCTCCCAGACAGATAATAACCAGATAACTAGATAAGAACCAGATCACCGTGCCAAAGTATCGTGGGGGGACTGGTCACCTGATTAGCAGCACGGGAGATTATAGGATGCTGTGAATCTCGTGTTGGAAACCAGGAACCATCCCGCCAGAGGTGTGATCCAGTGAAAGCTAGCCGCGAGACAAAGCATAATCACGTTCCTGCAGGAATCGGCTGCTCTCACTGAACCATGATATGAACCTGGCACGGCTACGTTCGCTAATAATATCCTTATCTGATATCAAAGTTCACACTTCATTGACGTAGGAACACTTCTCTAAACCTCGATAAAATGATAATTAGCGGTCTCTACAACAGTATATGAGACAAATGTTTACTTCTGTACTACCTTGGATCTTACTAATCCAAGATATGAATTTTATTTATTCCTGTAATAGTTAAGGTCTTAAGAAATGCCTCAGGGCGACTAAGAAAAAAAGGGACACAGAGCAAGATTTATCTAGCTACCTGGGTGATTCGGGTTCAGAATTGCCTAAAATATCCTCGGTAGTACAAGAAACCAAGTCTCATGTGCTCCTGGAACAATTTACAAGAATCCTCCATCACACAGGTTGACCAAAGCACATGGTCCAAATTAAAAGTAAATATCATGGGCACTTAATAACATTTCCCTGAGGCCTTCTATGTATAACATACTTACTAATTTTATAACAAATTGAATATGAATATAGCATGGCCATTTCAGATTTTCAAGCTTATTAAGACCAAGTCTCTATGATCTTCTTGGACCAAGATGCAAATTTTCACTATGCAGTAAGCAACATAGGGCAATTAAGAAAATAGATTACCAGAGATCTGAGCAGCAATAAAATTGCATACAGTACCTGAGTGAATCTGGCTTAAAATTTTGCTTTATTAACATTAAACCACCCTGTTTTTAGGTTTAGATGGAGTCTGGAGGTATTTCTTGATCTGAGATACATTGGTATGCAGCATTATATAGGCTTGCACTACACTGAAAAACCACTTTTTGGTCCATAACTACTTTTCTGAGCATTTTGAGGCTTATTCGCGTGTTAAATTGCATAAAAACATGGTCATTGCGATTCGTTTGAGCTAAAAATGAAGTCTCTACGACCTTCCTGGACGGAGATATGAATTTTGCTATACGCGCCTGAGGGGGATTACAAAAATGGCCCCACAGGGTCCATAGTAGCGATACAAATTGCGTACCTAGGTGATTCTGGTGCAGAATAACATAATAAACGACCCTGAACCGAGAAACTTTGTGGCCAACGAAGTGCACACTCAACTACACCCTGCTACTAGAGTATACATCTTGCTTGGCGGTTTCATGTTTTAAACCATTCAATAAACCAGGCTTGGGCAGATGGAAAGAGCTATGAAGGAGGTTGGGTTTCAGATAAGCCTCATGGACATGGCATCATGAAGTACAGCGATGGCAGTGTGTATGAAGGACAGTTCTATCATGGCCTCAGGAAGGGACAGGGCAGTTATACTCATGTTACAGGTTGGTGAGGTATTGCTTAATCATTGAATGGCCTGTCACGTGTTCAGTAAATTTGGAAATGTATATATCATATTGCAGAAATACGATGGGTACTCCAAAACAATATATTGTGAACGAAAAAGTTTGGAAATCCTAAAGATCTGAAAATTTCAAAATTATTGCTGACGTCAGTAAACCTCAAATCCCCTTCCTCCCCCAGTCATCACCTGTCAGCATTTGAACCTCCCCCCTTCCCCTTCGGATGATGGCGTAATATGTGATGGCTCCCTTAGTCGAGAAGATATAGTCAAATTCTTCTCATCTTGCAACTAAATAATTTTATACTGCTCCAATAAAGCAAAAGTAGCATATGGAATATTGCTTTCCCTGAGAATAATATATTAACTTAAATTTAATAATGAGAAGTTGGAACTTGGAATCAATTAGGTATTAAGATTGATTGTGCTATTTATATTGACTGTAACTTGTTAACTTTAAGATTGACTACAGCGTTTCTTTCAATTAAATTGTTCAAGGTGTTTGTTAGGCTTCCCTCTTCAACATCGACAACAAGTTGTTCTGGTGTGCTCAGGGTGGGTGGAGGAAAGTTTGGACTTTGGCTGTTCTCCAACAACCTCACTTGAGAGGTTACTAGGGTATATTTCGAAAGTCCACGACGAAGTGATGTTTGATGATGAGGATGAGTCCTGGAGATCCCGTCTTGGACTGTTGCCTGATTCCTCTATTGAATTGACGATATATCCCTCATTTGAGGGTGGGGACCATGCACTATTGGGTTGCTGAAATGAGGCACCCAAGATAGGAGAGTTTCCTGAAACTGAGTTTGGAACAACATTTTGCAAATGGATACCTACTGGATAAGTTTGTATCATTTACAAAACTCAAATCCCTAATGTTGTTCGAGAAGCCATGCGATTTTTCTTTGTAACCCAAGGATTACAAGGCTTCGAATCGTGCATTTTTCTTATTGACGTGTTAGTTAAATAGTTACTTTCCTTCCCTTGACATCAAGCCCAGCACACTTGACCATGTCTGACACTGATAAGCCCAGGGGATCCTTTGGAGCACCCATATTTGTACCCAAATTGTACCCAAAAACATAGGCGAATATGAATCTCTCATTGATTCTGGTCGATGTTTTTGGTATTCCAAGAACAGAGACACAGGGCAGGTTGCTTCGTTGTCAGGTCCTGCTGCTAAACTGCCTACACCCTGCCTTACATTTCGTGGATCTTCGTCCTGTCACGTTTTACTGATCCGTGTCCTATCCAGAGTCAGATACCGGCATTCCTCTCGAGCTTCTGTCGTCAAATCTCCTAGACACATGAATCACAATTCTTTCCTGACCCGCTTACCCAATAGAAGACAAAATACAACCATTGCATTTCTTAGTGCTAGTGGGCTATGGGGTCCTGCTACTTTGCTGGACAACAAACTTTCCACTTCAGCTGGACTCAGCTCGTTGGTAGCGTTAGGTATATTCCCCTTTCCCTTAAGTCTGAGGTCCCTGCAGCCTGCAGATACAAGATCTGCTACCTTTTCCACGTCATACAAGCCTAGGTCCATTTCAAGGTTCTGTAATAACTGTATCATATGCCGTTTAATGGCATGAAACATGGTCATAAGTCAACTTGGTTCATATGGTCCGCCAGTTTCTCTCTTCATACTTTGGAAGAATTCCATTAGAAGCCTGACAAATTCCGAGTTTTCCATTTTCTTAAAAGGAACTTCTGACCTAAACACTTTCAATTTGTAGTCCGTCAAAATATTCATCACAGAAAGGAGTAGATTCCAAAGAGGAGTAGATATTTTAATATTTTTCATAATAACTGATAAATTGCTAAGATCAAAAATGTTTGTTAAATTACAACGTAAGCATTCTCTAGAAAGTTTTCTTCCTCTTTAGTAATTCCTAGTCTTTTTCATTCAAGTATTGAAGACTATGAAAGGTTTCAGAGTTTCAAATGTCTGTTTTATGCCATTATCTCATTATCAATGCGCTTATCTTGGACCTCATGTTCTGCACAAAAGTCCTGGTCCTTGTTATGATGATTATTGGTGTAAGGATAGCGTTCAGCAGGGGCAAAACTGTCGACAAAATAGCATCAATTTGAAAAATGCATCTAAGCACATGAGAGTCTTTGGAACCAGGAACTATTACGGAGTACCTAATGTAAACGCCTATGGTGGACAATGTAAGTGCAGAGTTGCACAGCAGGAATACAGTTGCCAGCATCATGACTGTGGTGTTGACATGCCCCCAATCGTTGAGACCCTGGAGCCCGGTGGTCTCCTCCTCCTCTCCCCTCCGTCTCCTCACCACCACAACCTGCACCACAACACTCACAACCACTACAATCACCGGTACAAGGAACCAGAGGCAGAGGAGAGCGAGCTGTGTGGCAGTGGCAGCGTTGTGTGGGCCGTTAAAATCGCTTATAAACAATAAATCAAATAGCACAATCCCTAGTGAGCTCCCCGGGAAGAGAAGCATTCCGTCAAAGTTAAATGTCAAAAACCAGTCCAATAAGAAGTCTGAGAAGCAACCATCATCAACCATCTCCCAGACATCGAAAGCAGTATGGGATTGGGCTAACAACAAATGTGTTATCCCGACTGCAATGACAACTCTCAGATTCACCTGGTAGAAAGGAGTATATATCTTGATACATCTCACCACAGCAAGGATAGTGTTGAGCAGGATTGGGAAGCAGTAGCCACCCAGCCCCACCACCCTGTAAACCATCATGCTCCACCACATGATGGAGTCTCTGTGGTGCCCAGGCGACCACGCCATCACGCCAGCACTGAAGACAAGGTGCCCCAGTATCAGGATTCGGTTAATTTGGAATCCTATTTAGTAGTGAATTTTACTTACATCAATATGGTGATAGCACTGATGATCTCCATCTTAGAATAGTTAGAATAAAACTGGAAGCTGGCTAAATCTAACAAATGTTTTAATAATGTCTATATATAGATACAATATAATAACAAAAACTGACTTCCTAACACCGTACTCTAGTTTATATATCAACTCAGCTGATCTCCTTCCAGTTGGCTCACGGAGAGATGTTTGTTTAGAGCTGGGAAGGGGGAGGCGAGCGCGCCTGTTGTTAAGGGGAAATTAATTTTACTAAGACAAAGGAAATAGGTAAGTTGGACTCGGAGGAGGGAAACTCGACGGCGGTTGAGCCCCATGGAAGTTAGTGCTAGCTAAACAGTTAGCGAACTGAGCTTATAACAATAGGATACGCCTATTGCTTATTCTAAGAAATGGAAACTGATATTATTGGAACTTAGAGGATATCACGAAGGAGATAAGATAGGAGGACGTAGGAGATATCGAGTACGACACTCCCACGGTTAAAGACTTGCAGCCCTCTGCAAAGTAGAAAATTAAACATGGCTTGCGAGCCAGTTTTGAAAATTTGGAAAGGTTCTGAATATCACTATGACTTAGGAATCCGAAAAATGGCCAAAGGAGCTAGATGATCAACAGATCATGCGAACCTAACTTGATGTTAAGGGGGAGTTTGGAGGTGCGATCAGCTGAGCTAAAAAAAGGTAAAATCATTACATAAATTGTAAATAAATTTTAACAACTTATTACAACGTTACTGTGATTTAAATAGCAACGCAGAACGCTACTTAATATTGAAATTGTACCAACTTTTAAATTTTACTGAAATCTAAAAAAAAATAATCATTAAGCAAGGCTATTCTCACTTGATATATAATTCCATGCAGCTACAGAATTAATCCCATAAAATTGTATAACTTGGTTATACAATACATTCAAAAAAATTTCTAAGAGGAAACAACATGTTCACAATCATGAAACCAAATTTTAAAAAAAAGTCTGAACCATTACCGTATTGTGGAAAAAAATCACTGACAAACTTTATTATGTCACTTAGCAGTAGTCCTTAGTTTTTATCAAAACCGTGTCCTTAGCTCTTCTCAAAATTCATCCATAGCTATGGATGGTATGAGATTTAAGAGTTCTTCGAGGTCCTCGATGCCCTCAGTCAGCATCTCCAGTTGTGAGGAGGTAAGGGGGGTCTGCTGCATTCGGTAGTTGTCAAACATATTGGCCACCGGGACCAATCGTCTGTTGGAGAGCTGTCTGAGGTCCGTCTTCACTGCAGAGCGAAGTCCAGGTGGTGCTTGCAGCGAGTATGTCTTTGTAATCGCATTTGCAGTCAGCCTCATGCCCTTGCTTAGCAAAGCTTGGGCTTCCCTAAGGTCTGCCACGGTGTTGGTGCGGAAACGTCGCATGATCATGTGGAGATCTTTCTGCAAGTTGGTGACAAACATGGTTTCTTCACTGCTGGAAAACAGCATCGGCAACGGCCGATCCGTTCGACAACTCCTATCGCACACCAAGACGGAGAGCGTTTGGGTTCCCGTTGACTGGGTCGTCTCAAAATTCTCCAAGCTTAGACAGGAGATGTCCAAGACGTCGGCTTCGGCCGGGTCTTGGAGTACAGCTATGTCGGACCTCACAGAGCGATTTCCTCGTGTTGTCAGGAAAGAGGCAGTGGACTCAACTGAGGCACTGGAGCTCGACGTTGAGGAGGCGTCGGAAGAGGACGTAGAAGACGTAAATTGAGTGGAAATCAATTGGGCTCTGCCCGCGTATATCAGGATTCGGTTAATTTAGAATCCTTTTTAGTAGTGAATTTTACTTACATCAATATGGTGATAGCACTGATGATCTCCATCTTAGAATAGTTAGAATAAAACTGGAAGCTGGCTAAATCTAACAAATGTTTTAATAATGTCTTTATATAGATACAATATAATAACAAAAACTGACTTCCTAACACCGTACTCTAGTCTGTATCCCAGATCGATATCATAATTAATTGGTCGTCCCCAAAAATTTCAAAGGATGTCCTAATTGAATTAACTGCCATTAATTAGGTAATTTTTTGGAATTTACGAGAGTACAAGATGCATCATATAAATAAAGTAATCGCGTCAAAACAGCAACATTAGCATCTGGTACCAATATAAAATTACAAATTATCCTAAGATTCAGTTAATCTGGCGATTTATGAATAAAAACCAGGATTTTTAAAAAAATTTGAACGGAACATTCTTTAGAACAGAACAGGCTTGGATGGTCCCATGTAATACATATCTTGAGAAAAAAAGAAAATATGAAGCATAATATCCACCTAAATTATGTCGTCGATCGATGATATTCAGATTAGGATCTACTTAATTGAAGTACTCAAGTACTCAGCGACGTAAAATCAATGTGATTGAAATCGAAAATTTATTAACATCCAATTAGTTACCAGTGCGAAAAAGGCAACGTGTAAAGTAACAAAATTCAGTTTTGATATAGCAATGGCTCGGCTTTACAGCTCCCACTTTACAGCTTCTGCGACCTATCATGATAAAATTAGATTACATAATACGCCATCTGAATATTATGGTATATGAATATTATCACAATCATTTTAAAGTTTTTGATCCTCCCTCAGAGCCTTTCACATTTAACATATTCATTGCGGTTGAAAAAAATTAAAGTACTACATCGCATTATTATACACAAAGCTTGATATCCACCAATATGCCCACAAAATAAATCGGCGGTTAAAATGTCGTAATTATTATAGAAAGATGTGTTGAGATGATTACGTTGAACCTTCACTTTTCGCAACGAGGTGAGCAGAGGACAACATCAAATTCGATTAATTAAAGACGTCCTCCGATTCCAAAAAATCATTAATATCATAGCTTTACGTATGGAAAGTTGGGAACGGCGCGATACCGCGGGGTAACGCTAGACTTATCGTCGGGAGTCCCAAGTAGAACACAAGAGAGAAAATTAGAGTACTACATCATATTATGTAGCATATTATGCCTTACCACGATCACTGCATCAACCTCTAAAAATAACGCCATGTTGTGAGATATGGAAGGGGGGGAATAGGATGACATGTACCTACCTCTCTACCTATCGAGCATGGTGTAGAATTTTCCAAAGAGCGAAAGTGAGTTTTTTTAGAACTTTTTCAATAAATACTCAGTAATACCTATGACATAAAATTCGTTGAGATTTTGTCGTCCCCATTTAGACCTTCGTTCCCAATGATATCGATCAGGGGTTTATATATCAACTCAGCTGATCTCCTTCCAGTTGGCTCACGGAGAGATGTTTGTTTAGAGCTGGGAAGGGGGAGGCGAGCGCGCCTGTTGTTAAGGGGAAATTAATTTTACTAAGACAAAGGAAATAGGTAAGTTGGACTCGGAGGAGGGAAACTCGACGGCGGTTGAGCCCCATGGAAGTTAGTGCTAGCTAAACAGTTAGCGAACTGAGCTTATAACAATAGGATACGCCTATTGCTTATTCTAAGAAATGGAAACTGATATTATTGGAACTTAGAGGATATCACGAAGGAGATAAGATAGGAGGACGTAGGAGATATCGAGTACGACACCAGGGCAGTGGCGATGTCCTGCTATGAGAAGGAAGATAATGAAAGTGATAGTGCCTCTGTTCTTGAGGTGGTGCCACACTACCACAGTGTTCAGCAGCAGAATAATGACACACATGGCACTGCTGAAGGGAGCTACCGGGCTGTAAGCTTCTTTGAAAAGCATTGTTATCTCCTTGTAGTCAAGTGGCGTTGTGGAGCTCTGCATTGATGTGGTGGTGATGTTTTTTTCAGATGGTATTATTGTTGGAACTATTGTTGTCGTATCAAGTAGTTGAGACTGCTTATCATCATGCATGGTAATTGAAATAGCGTTGTCTTCAGGACAACGAGCTAATGAGTTATATATTGATAAACGTAAGAAGAAAGAAAAGGCCAGGAATAACATTTTCCGTAGATTAATTTAAAATAAATTTTCCGTATAGAATTCATTTTGTTGCCGACGCCCAACAATCACATCAGCTTATCAACCTTAATTTTCGCTTTCCATCACGTGGCAACATGGCTTTTCTCCCGACCTATCATAAGAACGGACACTTTCACGCAGATGAAGTACAGTTTCCTATTACAGCAGGAAGTGATTAATAAAACTTAGAAATATAAATTATACAGACACACTTGATATTATAAGAAACAGCTGAATGATCTTGGCAGTACTGAATGATCAGTGAATTATACCTGGTATTGTAGGACTAAAGCCCCGTGCTCCCAGGAATCACATACAGCGGACTATGGATCCAAGACGAAATACCTCCCGAGGAGTTTGCTTCTGGGCTGGCGTTCGTTGGTTCCACAGAGGTGGAGATTAACCACGGCGAATCCTTCTCCATAGGTAGAGTAGTGCCCTTGTTATAAGGACCGTTTTCATAAGGGCTCAAGTTCTTGATTTAGACTGAATACTTGAATAGCAGTGATACTTTGTAAATTGTAATTCTATTTTTGTTCAAGCCATTGGCATTTAAAAAAATATAGAGCACGGCACGATTCTATGCGCTGAATATGACGCAGCCGTGTGCTTAATAAAGGAACACCGCATGGACATACCTATCTCACACACTCACACTGTACGCACTGCGTTTGTCCATGCATCACAAATTATTAGCAACCTCCCGATACTGGCCTGTTACTGGCGTAGACGGTTCACTCAATTTACCAACCTCCGATTGTATTGTCGGTTAATGATTCTGTTTTTAATTATAGATTATAGTAGCTGACTGGAACTGTCCTGATACAGTATTTATGTATTAATTCTCTCCATACATAATTCTCTCTCCATACATAATTACACACACCTCAACGTGTTACAGAGCTGGCAGTGCTGCACGCTGACGGCAGTGTGATGGAAGGGGATACGGGCAGGAGTCTCAACGTCCAAGTCGGACTCCTAGCTACTCGTAAGTTGGTTTTATTTTACTTTCCCTCCCCAACGCCTTTTTTTAAAAGAAAACTAAAATTGGAAGGGTTCGTAGAGATGATAATATTGTGATAAATTGTGATTTTCCTCTAACTTGCGACAAAATGAGAAGCAGCTTTTAATTCGTCGTAAAAACTTTTATGATCATTCTACGTTCAACAGAAAAAGTCAAGCAACAAAATGATTATGATCATAATTACAGCGCCTAAATAGTAAATACTTTAAAGATTGCAAAAAGATATTAAACGGCAGCGTTATAGTGTAGATTTTCTGTAAGTCGCTTTTCAGGTACGTAAGCCAACCTGTTCATATCTGCTCCTCTAAGTTGCTCCCTAATTGGGTTAGCCATCCCATTCGTATCTTCTGTAGGTTGCTTCCTAATTGGGTCAGTCATCCTGTTCGTATCTGCTGTAGGTTGCTTCTTAATTGGGTTAGCCATCCCATTCGTATCTTCTGTAGGTTTCTTCCTAATTGGGTCAGTCATCCCATTCGTATCTTCTTTAGGTTGCTCCCTAATTGGGTCAGTCATCCTGTTCGTATCTCCTGTAGGTTGCTTCCTAATGGGGTTAACCATCCTGTTCGTATCTCCTGTAGGTTGCTCCCTAATTGGATAAGCCAACCAGTTTGTATCTGCTCCTGTAGGTTGCTCCTCTTGAATATAAGCTGCTCTGTTTTTTACTACGATATTATTTTTTGCTGCAGATGAGCAACACATAGCCTTCTTGAGTAGAGCACCTCGCTCAAGGAGGAACTTCCTGAAGCTTGTTACTGTTAAACTGTATGTTGTATTTAGTGTTTTTATATATAGCAGCCGATACACAGATTATCTCGTATTCTATCATCGAGATTTGGTAAGCGATTGAGATATGAGTGAAAGTTAGGGCGAAGTAGCTCAGTTGGTAGAGCAGAGACCCGGCAAGTTCTCAGTCGTGGGTTCAAGCCCCGCCTTCGACCTTAATTTTCAGACTCATCCAAGTTTGTGTGTGTGACTCAGGCATTTCAATTTGAATGTTAAACTGTAGATGAAGAAATTTGCCATCAAATTGATCCTTATGGTGCAATCGCGTATAGCAAACATCTGCTTGTAAAACTCTCTATCTCCTAATTGAATACCAATCGTGGCCATTACCGCAGGCAAGGTGCTCATACTGAAGACTATCGCAGTAGCGATTACTGTCAACAGTCCCTCCCACTTGAGACGATCTCCACGTTGTCTCACCACTTTGAAGGCTTCGAATATTAGCCATGCTGAAGTGGCGATGACTACTGAAAGTGTTAACCCTGAGAGGATTATGTCGAACCAAACGACCACATGGAATAAACCCCATCCCGCGTCTCTTCTCATTGAGTACACTGCTACTTTCAAAAAGCCTGCGTAGAGGAGGGAAACTATCCAGATAATGACACAGACCAGATGAGCTTTACGCTTAGTCCACACACGTGCATGAAATGGGTACTTGATTGTTAGGAGCTTTATCGTGGTCAAAGCAGCTGTCAAGAAGACGCAAGCATTGATTCCCACGTAGTAGAAATAAAACGCGATCTCCATCGGGATGAACCGCAGTTCCTTCCACTTCCAGTAATATGCAGTAATATGTCAATGAGGTCTATGGCGTACATGCAGCTGGTGAGGATATCGCACACTGCCAAGTGCTGTATTACCGCAACTATAGATTTTTGGAGAGTAAACGCATTACATCTTATCGATGCCACCAGGATTGTTGTATCTCCAAGCAAGGAAGATAAGATCGCAAATATGTTGTAGGAAATCCACAGAGGGCTATTCTCGTCAATCATACCTGTTACATAAAATTCATTACGCATGTGTGCAGACCGCTCGATTGACAGAGGCCTCGATAAAGACGCGCGGATTTCCTCTGCGCGCTTCAACTTTCTATATAAATTCCGTCAAAAGGACACAATTTCGCGCGTCTTTATCGAGGCCTTTTTCAATAGAGCGGTCTGCACACATATGGGTTATAGATGCTTAGATGGATACAAGGTGGTCGGTAAGAAAGTGTATATAGAAATATATTGTAATTCAAGTGAATTTCCTTAGATTTAATGAAAGTTTAGTTAATTGACACGAGTATTGCAATTGATGTCATGATTACCGATACTTTTTGGGGGCCGTAAGAATGGCTATAAATGAACTTTCAACTTACTGCTTTATTGAAACTTTGAAACAAAAGCATACTTTTGAATTAGCAGGAACGATTTTTCAGTGAGTTGAGCTAAATCTCTGACAAAAATACCGAGATTCAGCAACTTAGCCGAATCAATAAAGCAATAACCGCTTGGGAAAACCGTGCAAAGGGAAGTTTGGTTTGGAAATAAGCAAAGGTGATCCATCCATGGGATTTTATAA
Source organism: Beroe forskalii (assembly GCA_011033025.1). NCBI lineage: Eukaryota > Metazoa > Ctenophora > Nuda > Beroida > Beroidae > Beroe > Beroe forskalii. Next base: position 24,261 of record WFMF01000707.1, on the reverse strand, counting down.
CGACACCGTGGAACTAACAAATATACTCTTGCTTTCGACTTTCGACAGACAAGATAATATAAACAGGTGCCATGCCTACGCCTTGAAATGTTAATCAAGTTGATATTAAGTGGTGACTTGATTATGGTAATATCTAGACTAGGCTCATCGTCACGACAGCCGCATCGAATCTTATCATTGTATTTGATTCTATGCAATGACGCTAGCATATTGAGCATATTTTGGCGATTGTGGATTGGGTGTCAAAAGTCAAAAGTCATCCCGTCCAAACGGGGGAAGGAAATATTATAGCGATTAGCGCCCGAAAAACGAGGCATCGGGCACAATTGTTGTTTTTCTCGCTGAAGAGAATGAAGAGAATGATATGATGAAAACGTGATATTACTATAACTAACCTGAGGAGCTAATTACTATCCCCTGATTCCTGACAACGCAGCGGTAGTTCCAGGCGACAAGACGACCAAGATAAAGAGCGATACGGGTGTGCCGGGAGAAGAGGGCAGTGTGAGCGAGGGACAGATGTTCGAAACCCCCTTCGGGGAGGCAAGGATCGCAAACCTCGCTGAGGTTACCAAGAAAGACACGCGGTGGGAGGAGTACGAGGAGACCCGTGAAGAGTCAACGCCCAACCCTCGGGTAAGTTAGTTAGGGTTAGCAGTACTGGGTACGTGTTAGTTGGTAAAGGGGTTAGTTAGTTAGTTAGTTAGTTAGTTAGTTAGTTAGTTAGTTAGTTAGTTAGTTAGTTAGTTAGTTAGTTAGTTAGTTAGTTAGTTAGTTAGTTAGTTAGTTAGTTAGTTAGTTGGTTAGTTAGTTAGTTAGTTGGTTAGTTAGTTAGTTAGTTAGTTAGTTAGTTAGTTAGTTAGTTAGTTAGTTAGTTAGTTAGTTAGTTAGTTAGTTAGTTAGTTAGTTAGTTAGTTAGTTAGTTAGTTAGTTAGTTAGTTGGTTAGTTAGTTAGTTAGTTAGGGGTTGCAATATGTGTTAGTTGGTTGAAGGGTTAGTTAGTTAGGGGGGGGGGGTGTCACTGTCCCAATTGTCCCAAACTCAAGAAAAAGTGGATTGGGACAGGGACAATTGGGACAAATGGGACATTTGGGACAAATGGGACAATTGGGACAAATGGGACAGTAAAAATGGAACAAATGGGACTCAAAAAAGTGAATGTGGACTGGGACAATTGGGACATTTGGGACAAATGGGACAGAGAAAATGGAACAAATGGGACTCAAAAAAATGAATGCAGACTGGGGCAAATGGGACATTTGGGACAAATGGGACATTTGGGACAATTGGGACAAAAGTGACAGAGACAACTGGAGCTCAAATAGTTGTGTTTTTTGGCTAGGTACGTGGGAACACTTAACCACTGCAAACAAACACAACCAAAATATGTATGTAAAAATGAAAAACGACTGATTTTTTCAACTTTTTGTTTGTCCCAATTGTCCCAAATGTCCCAGTTGTCCCAATTGTCCCAAAAACCAGTCCCAAACTCAAAAAAAAGTAAATTGGGACAGGGACAATTGGGACAATTGGGACAGTGACACTCCCCCCGTTAGGGGTTGCAGTATGTGTAAGTTAGTTAGTTAGTTAGTTAGGGGTTGTAGTATGTGTTAGCTGGTTGGTTAGTTAGTTAGTTAGTTAGTTAGTTAGTTAGTTAGTTAGTTAGTTAGTTAGTTAGTTAGTTAGTTAGTTAGTTAGTTAGTTAGTTAGTTAGTTAGTTAGTTAGTTAGTTAGTTAGTTAGTTAGTTAGTTAGTTAGTTAGTTAGTTAGTTAGTTAGTTAGTTAGTTAGTTAGTTAGTTAGTTAGTTAGTTAGTTAGTTAGTTAGTTAGTTAGTTAGTTAGTTAGTTAGTTAGTTAGTTAGTTGTGTTAGTTGTTAGTTGGTTAAAGGGTTAGTTCTTTAGGTTTGTGTAACGTTTAAGTTGGTTTAAGGGTTCGTTATGTTAGGGGTTTGTAATAAGTGTTAGATGTTAGTTGCTTAAAGGATTAGTTAGTAAGGGGTTGGCGGGTTGCAGTACGTGTTAGTTGGTTAAAGGGTTAGTTAGTTAGGGGTTGCAATACCTGTTTATTGCCTTATTGGTTTAGGGGTTGGTAACATGAGTGGGACCAGAGAATAACTTCAATTTCTCTGTTATTTGAGTCTCCTGAAACCCCTTAACAAACCCCATTGATCAGAGTGACTCAGAAACCCCTTCAGAGGATGAGGAGGTAAAATAACCCTTTTAACCCCTGCGTTGGGTACACCACCTTTCCTGGCATGTTTATTGTTTATGTGGCAACATGTAGTACCTGTGTTACATTCCTATTATTTACTTATTTAATTAAATATTAAACCTTGATTAAGTGATACCTTAATTTCATGTAGTAAGGTAGCTGCATCGTGTCTGCGGTACATACGAACTCTTCTCCCTGAGCACTTTTAAACAAGCACTGTCTCTTTCTTACCTTACTATTAACTTCTCTATCATAATTCTTGGATAGGTCACTTCAAAATATGGATGAAGAATCAAGGATACCCCTTGCTTTCTTAAATCTTTAAATGTCGTATTTGTGAAGCGTTTCAGGCTCTTATCTTCAAGATGTACCTTCTTCTTTCAATTAATAGGTCCTTGGATCGATAATTTTACTTTTGAGAGGCAACCAAGCAAAATTTTTGTCATCATTCGTTGCGGAAGGCGTGGTAGGAGTAGAAGGGCCGGTCATCAAGACACGGTCCCAGAGGAGAGCAGTGATTTCCTTGTTTGGGCTGTTTTACCAACAGTCGGGCAATGTTTGAGCTGTTTAAGCCCGACTGCACCCAGGTACGTTTGTCATGTGATAGTCATGTGACTGAACAGTGAGTGCAACGCATTGACTGTCTTGCCAGCAGTGAAGGAAGGAATGAACTGTTTTAGCCCGAATGCACCCATGTACCTTTGTCAGGTGATAGTCATGTGACTGAACAGTGAATGCAACGAATTGACTGTCCTACCAGCAGTTAAGGCAAGGAATGTGCTGTTTTAGCCCTGTTAGCCTGTTGCACCCAGAATATTTTCAACGTGTTAGTCATGTGACCAAACAGTGAGTGCTAGGAACTTCATCACTCAGTGAGCAAGTTTAAAATTTGGTCGTCACTCGTCAAGGAAGGCGTGGTAGGAGGGGCTGGTCATCACTCGTCTAGGAAGGCGTGGTAGGCGTAGGAGGGGCTGGTAATCACTCGTCAAGGAAGGCGTGGCTGGTCATCACTCGTCAAGGAAGGCGTGGTCGGAGTAGCAGAAGTGGTCGTCACTCGTCAAGGAAGGCGTGGTAGGAGTAGCAGAAGTGGTCGTCACTCGTCAAGGAAGGCGTGGTAGGAGTAGCAGAAGTGGTCGTCACTCGTCAAGGAAGGCGTGGTAGGAGTAGCAGAAGTGGTCGTCACTCGTCAAGGAAGGCGTGGTAGGAGAAGGAGAGGCTGTTCATCACTCGTCATCACTCCTACTGGGGCTAGTGATGAACACGGATTGACCAACACTCGAATCTGTTCGGGGTCTTCAGACTATCAATTTGAAACATTTAAGAGCACCCAACGCTGTCACTGTATATCTGACTCGTGGGACAGAGGATTAGGTTAAGTCCTTCTGACAGACCCTAGATATACAGCATCAAAAATGATTCAACTTGATAGTCTGAAGGCCCCGACGAGATTCGATTGTAGGTCAATCCGTGTTCATCACTAGCCCCAGTTGAAGGGGCTGGTTATCACTCGCAAAGGAAAGCGTGGTACTGTGGTAGGAGTAGGAAGGGTTGATCATCAATTGTCAAGGAAGGCGTGGTAGGCTGGTACCAGAAGGAGGGGTTGATCATCAATCGTCAAGGAAGGCGTGGTAGCAGTGGGAGGGGTTGATCATCAATCGTCGAGGAAGGCGTGGTAGGAGTAGGAGGGGCTGGTCAGTGGTCATCACTCGTCAAGGAAGGCGTGGTAGGAGTAGGAGAGGCTGGTCATCACTCGGCAAGGAAGGCGTGGTAGGAGTAGGAGAGGCTAGCATCACTCGTCAAGGATTGCGTGGTAGCAGTGGGAGGGGTTGATCATCACTCGTCCAAGAAGGCGTGGTAGGAGTAGGAGGGGCTGGTCATCACTCGTCGAGGAAGGTGTGGTAGGAGTAGGAGGGGCTGGTCATCAATCGTCAAGGAAGGCGTGGTGGCAGTAGGAGTGGTCAACAAATGTAATGAATAATGACTCCACCCGCAGTGGGGGGGCTTTATATATGTCTCTGTTGACACCCAATCAATCATGACGAATGTGCGAATTCCACATTCCATTCCTTATGACGTTGACACCATTCGTACGTTATGACGTATCTTGATTCGTACGCATTCCACATTCCAGCCATATGACGTTGACACCATTCGTATGCTATGACGTATGACGTATCTTGATTCGAACGCATTCCACATTCCAGTGCTTATGACGTTGACACCATTCGTATTCAATGGCGTATGACGAATATTGATTTGTGTGCATTGATTTGTGCGCAATGATGGGGTTTAAAAAATAGTGAAGTGGAACCTAATTTTGATATTTAAAGTCATAGATTCTGATGAATTATGAGGTCCATTATAATTTCAATTTATATTTTTTACTATATGAGGAAATAATTTAGGCCAACCATATGTCTCGACCCTCTGTGACTGAAATTTTTCGACTATAATAATTCCAAGTTTCAGCTATATTTTTAATTGACTATTGGAGAGTATTTGGTGTGGAACATTCATGGGCTGTACCACAGTGAATTTTAGTTCGGGTATTGCGCGATAACATTTATCTGACAAAGTTTTCATCTCTCTTCGTTAGTGTGCCAAGAAATTGATAAATTTCATGCGCGCGCTGCCAAACATTTAATTCACAGCTGATGTGGTGCCCCCAAGTAACAAAAACACAAAACAGAAATGCGGGATGGAGTTCAACAGCATTCCCTTCTCAGGAGAAAGATGGAAGACCCGCCAGCAGATCAGGGTACGAGTACATAAAACTACCGGCCCCCGCCCCGACGTCATCCAAACGAAAAACAAAGTGTGGTCATGCCTCCTGGGTCAACGTTGTTATTCCAGGTTAATTTTCAGCAACTTCATGATGAAATGTCGATAAGGGGCCATCCAGAAATGAGCTCATCAATTGGGTATGCATGTATCTTTCCCAAATGATGAGGTATTAATGAGGCAGTATGTATGTGTATTGTATGTTCAAAAAGGGCCAATTTTTGATGAGCTCATCTCTGGATGACCCCCAACTGTCCCTAATATTTAAAGAAGTTTCAGTTCCGATATAGTGCTTCTTGTTAATTTCTCGTGACAACTTGTAACTTTGCAGCTTATGACCCAGCAGATATCTCAGCAGCCTCATCGGGCAAGTACCGAGCCACCGGTGATTCTATCTGATATAAGCATCTTTTTAATAAACACTGCACATCGAGAGGAAAACTCTATTAGTAACTTATTACTAGCTAGGGTCTTAATCTCATAAATTTATTGCATCTTTTGACCCCATTTTTCATAGTCCACCCTAGTCCACCGTGTTTAAACACCTTGAGACAGGCAAAATTTGCTGCCCTGTCAATTGTGAATTGCCACAACATTCTTACATTCAACTCAACGAATCCTTTGAAGCTTTGAAATATATCCTCTCTTATTAGTGATATGAACTTGCATGAGAAGCATTTCTTCTTTTAAGTATGTACCTACCGTCCTACCATTGGTTATCTTATCACTTACCTATCAGCTCATTGCCTTACAATTACTTCCCTACTGTAAGAGCATTGCATTTTTAGTGAATTAGATGCTTCAGCTCAATTCAACTGGAGCGTTTCAGTCAGGGATTTTGACTGTATTCTAATTATGCCCACTGATTAAGATTGATTTCAAGTCACAGATCACACCTAATGAGTGTATTCCGATCTTGCCTGCTCATTGGATTCATTCATGCTCGCTGGTGTCTGACTGAATTCCCGAAATCGCAGTCCAGGCTATGTCGTTTGCATCAAGTTAAATGCAAACATTAAATTCTGCTAATAATGGTGTTTATAACTCGGACTTTCCTCAGCCCACGAGTTGATGGAGGCTTTGGACTCAGACGAGGAAGAGGGGGACATGACGGAGGAGACAAAACCCAAAGCGAAGAAGAAAGGGAAGAGCAGTCCAGCAGCATCCAGGAAAGAGAGATCAGCCACGCCCGAAGTTAGTGTTAGCACGATAATAAGCGGTTACGCATGTTGAATGATCTTTTTAATGAATTTTACTAGATTCTTGACTCATATGTTTAGCAAAATGATGGTGTTGATGGCAGGAACGATGCTAACAAGTATCAACGAATGACTGCCCTCAGGACAAGGAGAAGTGGAAGAAGGAAGGGCCTCGAGCAGAACGAGACAAGGACCTTCTCCAATACGCGGCCCCCGGCATGTACGTCATCAAGGTAGAGGATGTCACACAACCCAAGTTCTTCGATAGAACCCTGCCTCCTATCTACATGAAGGTCAACGTGCTGCGGGTCAAGAAGTCGTCAACCAAATACCTGATCCCCAAGTCTGCCATCCCTACCCCAGCGCCGTCTAAGAAATCCGAGAGATAGGGACACCCGGGAAAGACTTCTCATTGCAGTGACAGTTTGTTTATAACGGAGTAAAGGTTGTTGTAATAAATGTAATGGAAGGGTCTATTTCACAGGACCATTCGACGAAATAGTGTACATATTATATGGTTTTTAGTGGAAGATATTATAGTGGATGGACAATAAAACCATTGTCAGGCGTTGCCTGACCCCCTCGCGCGCGTCAGACAATAAAACCAGGCATATCAACTAAGTCATTATTATTAACAAATTCCATTTTCAAACACATAGAATAGAAATCAACAGAAAGATTAAGTAAAGTCTGTGTAGCATTAGCAATTACTATTAGCATTAGCATGCGATTTCTCAACCAAACAAAAACTCAAGAAAAATAAATAATACAAAATAAACCTAATTTACCCTAATTCAGTAAAAACAAGACTATGAGACCGAATGATATGATTCGAAATACGTACGTCATTATAGTCAAATTTATTCATCGTGGGTATGAAGATGATCACACAAACGGAAAATCCATTGAAATTTTAAGAACACTTTAGGTACTATTAACTTTCTAAAAACCGGCAGACTGCAAAATTATTAGACCACACATCACGTTAGAAGGCATATACAACTATTGTAGTTAACGTTGCCAAACACAGACATCGTCTGAGCAGTTAAACTGTGTCAACCGTCAGTGTATAACCGAAAGTGCTTCGCGAATTATTCGACCATTTCACTGATAAAACCATTTGTGAGCGTCCAATCGATACAAAAGTTTGCAAGGGTGCAGTTTATGGCATAAGAATAAGATTAAGATAGCTTCTGTGAAAACTTGAGGCATTTTCATCCAAAAATGACGTGGAAATTGGAAAATGGAGACAGTATCAAAATGTATTAGTCAGGTCACTTAAGTCCCGAACCGGCTCATTATCTGCAAATATGGGTAGAAGTCTGAAAATTTGTACAGAGCTTCCCAAAGGTATAAATAATCAAAAAAAGCAAGGAGCCCAAAAAAATTTGATGGGGAACATGCCCAAAGCCACGCCCTTTTGACACGGATCGCATGCACATGCTGAAAATTCGTATCTCGGCTTGTGAATGAGCTAGAGACTTCGTTTTGGGCTTAAAAGAAGCGCAATGGCCATGTTTATATACGACTTGTAATAAACATATGCCCTAAAATGCTCAGGAACAGAGTTATTCACGAAAAACTGTTTTTTCATGCACTCGCGAGCCCCCACAGAGGTGAATTTTGTATCTCAGCTTAGAAAAGTCGTAGAGACTTCGTTTGGGCTTAAAAGAAGCACAATGGCCATGTTTATGTACAACTTGTGATGTATGTATCGGAACAAAACTGACTTCAATCTGCTGTATCTTTATCGTTTTTCGATGAAAATGCTTCACATTTTCAGTTTCACAGACGCTATGTTATGCCATAAACAGTATTCTTGTATACAGTTTGGTATCAATTGGACACTTACAAATGGTGGATTGGTCGAAAAATGCGCGAAGCACTTTCGGTCCTAAACTGATCTATGTTCACAGTTAAATTGATGAGATTATCAAACATGAGATTATCAAACAGTTTTTAAAATAGGTACCTATAAAATAATAATAACAGTTAAGTGATTTTCCAGAGCTTCAGAAATACTATATCCTGTAAATGACCACCACTTTGCAGATGCCAATGTAAATGTTTATGTATACATGAGATGTACACAGTACACATCAGTGTATACGTGTGAGTTGTACACATGTACACTGCTCCTATCAAGGGGGTTGGGGTACAGGTCGAATGATCCTCAGAGTACAGCCCTCGCTCACAATGCACTCTCCACTCGTGGCGTAGTGAGTCACCAGATCCGTAATACTCACGAACTTCCTGTCACGCGTACGGATCTGAGGAGGGTTGAGGGGTGGTGTAAAGTTGAAAACTAGAATCTGAAAGTATCTCGATGAAATAGTGGAGAACATTTTTATATCAAAAAATGTTCCAAGGTTGTAAATATATTGATGTATAAATTGTATAAGTTCTGTATTTATTAAGGCAAAAGTGTAACAGGAGTTATGAATCTTGTCCAATGGATCCATATGATCCATTCTGTCAAATGGACATCCACAAGATATGGTTTCGCATCGGTGGAATTGTCCAATGGATCAATTGAACCACATGAATTTGGTGGGTGGACTTCATCAGTCTATAACATTTTTGTCCAATGAATCTTATTAATAAGATTCATAATCTGTTATCGCGTTGAAATATGCCCTATGGATTTATTGTGTCGATTGTCGATTAACCATGGATCGATCGATAAGAACGCGTACGAATACTGAACAGGTTCGGTACGTTTCTAGAGGTTCGGTACGATTGTGCGGCTCGGTAAATTTCGATTAACCGAGCCGAAATAGACCGAACCTGCCTAAAAGTTGATAACGTAATCTGTGAAAAAATTCATTAAATGTAAGATGTTGTTGGACAAATTTACTGAGTACTGACTGATTTCCACACACCAAATTCATCTGGTGATTGTGTCCATTGGAACCATTCAGATGGTTCCAATTCCATTGGACATCACAAATAGATCCATTGGATAACAATTTAATAACCCTTGAGCCGCTAATTTCTGTAGAAATATTCTCGTTTCAATTGTCGTCGCAACACCAAACACATGACAATTTGAACTGAATTAGAGACGTATTTTTTTTAAATTCTTATATATCACCCCGAACCTCCCCGATCAAGCCGAAACAAGCGAATCCACCCGAAACAAGCAATTCAACTGAGTTATGGTTGGGGTCGATAATCTATTCGGGTTGTTTCCCTAGTTTCGGGTGGATTCGCATGTTTCGGGGAGGTTTTTGGGTTGGTTCGGAGTGGTTTGGGTTTGTTCCGCTTGATTCGACCAGTTCCTGTTTGTAGTATCAACGAACTTAGAGAGTACCTCGTTAACATCGGTACATTATTAACAGTACATTATTAACAACGGTACCTTGATAACAACGGTACCTTGTTGACGACGGTATCTTGTTGACAAAGGTGCCTTGTTAACAACGGTACCTTATTATTAACAACGGTACCTTATTATTAACAACGGTACCTTGTCAACAACAGTACCTTATTATTAACAACGGTACCTTGTTAACAACAGTACCTTGTTAACAACAGTGCTTTGTTAACAACGGTACCTTGTTAACAACAGTTCCTTATTATTAACAACGGTACCTTGTTGGTACCATATTTACCCACGATTCCTAAATCGGAGCGGTTCTTTTTTAGTCTGGCATTTAGATACTATACGCGCGCCCGTGTTACGTACGTGCGCGCGCGCGTACCGGGCGGCCAAATTTGCGCCAATAGATCAAGTAAAATTGCTTTTGTATTTCGCGCGCTACGGTTGTTCCAAATGTTCGTGCGTGTGATGGAAGAAATGTGGAATCGTTATCTCTAAAGTACAAGGTCAAGTCTTCTATTGCAGGACGTATTACCTAATAATTAGTCTTATTGACAAGTTATACAATTAACTGCAATCTCGTAAGAGCAGCATCGTGTATCAAGTTTTAACAAGTTCCAGCGTCGTGGGATCCCGTGGAAGAATAAGGATGACGTAATTCCCCCTAATACTAAAATGTGTGACGTAATTACCTGGCCCTGCGGATCTACCAATAGGAGATGTCGGACGCTGCCCGTGTCCATGCAACTCAGAACGAACTGCCCGTTACCGTGAGACCTGACCAAGTAGTCGCCCTGGTACTTGAGCCGACGCTCGGCTTCCTCCCTGTTTATCTTGCCATGGAACCAACTCATTTTGCTGTCTGTGGATGGAAATGGGGAGAATAGTTACTCGATTTTCTCATTCGTGGTGTACTAAAATAATAATATGTTCATCCTGATTAATTTTAAAGTTTGTAAAGCCATCCGGAAAAGATGCTTCCAGCGATGAATGATCAAAATACCCATACTCCCACACCAGTATTACAACATTTCAAGAAAGTGCCAAGTAAATTCAGCCTAATACAATTTACTGGTGCCATTTGACATAAGAAACTCACATGGGTTGCAGGAATTTCTGACAGAAGATATCTCATCCAAGCTGCATTCCAAGGCTTCGAGATCTTTCGCAACTCGTCTGGAGTTGTTCGGATAGTTTCTGCTCAAAAAGAGTGTGATATACTACCATACTCTAGTACCCTAGTAGACAGAACGTACATACTGTAACAAAAATATGATGACTGGTGTGTTTGGACTACTTGAATGGAATAACACCTACTCCCTTTGAGAGCTGCACACCAAACGAACCAAGGGAGCCGAGAAATTCGTTTCAGAGCTCCACGACATGCAATTAAATATAATGCCCCAATGTTATAACAGTCGGGTTGCTGTATTTTGATTTAGCAATACTGAGCTTGAATGCATAATGCTTCGAAATTGAATATCTAGATACGACGATTAGTCTGAATTTTGAAACTTTCATAACTTTAAACTCATCTTCAGTCCAAGGTTTTTGAACACAGATATTCTAACTGCAAACAGCCAATACCTACCCAGCAATGTATTTGTTGGATACCGTTCAAGAAAGCTGTATATAATATTACGTTGACTGTTGTAAAACAATATATTGTAAGGTTTCTGACACACATACAATTGAGATGAAACGAATACTGCAGGACGTCATATATCTATATACTTGAACAGTAAGTGTCCTACATCTCTTGTGTTGTAGACAGGATAATGTTTAGTTAAAACTTGTACTAGAAAACCCTCAACCCAATGAATGTGTTGTTTTAGTATGGAGTTTAGCTCTGGTAGGTCTCACATAGAGTACCATGCCGTAAGGGGCACCACAACCACAAATGTCAGTACAAACGCTTTGAAATTAATTAACTGTAGGGGCTCTTGAGAACAGTGATTGACAGGTTAAACCTTTCAGAGTAATCATGCAAAGAACCGCTTCAAATCGCCTTGATCAGGACATTTAACCCTTTTGAACACTGAGCAGCCATGATTGGTCTGGGAAATTAAAATTAAAGTTTTGAATACTATATCCCTTTACATCACCACTGAATAAACATATTTGGTGTTTTTTAATCATGGTAATCATGGCATTAAGTCCATTCAAACAACTGCCAAGAATTTTGCATTTAATGGCATATCTTCTCATCAAGTGATTATGCAGTCAAATAATAGCAATGAATCACCGTTACTACTAATCTATTAGGCTTCATGGGCCATGGTCGGGATTATCAAGAGTAATTTGACTTAATATATGCGATGGCAAAGGTTCTGTGTTCTGATGACTTTTGTAAATTGTTACCTCTTGTATCTCAAATGATTGCTTTAGCTGTTCAGTCTCTGGGTAATTTGAAATACATCCATACGGGCGTTATGTTTTGTATTTCATTTGTCTTGAATCTCAGAGCATGTTCTAGCTTCTTGTGAGTATATGAGACAATTAAGAACCTGCAAATTAAATTGCTATCATCGTCTCAAAATCATGAAGCTTTTAGTTTTTATCGATATGATTTATACGGAGCCACTGCTGTGAGCTGTGCAACTGTAGAATTTTTTATTTCATTACTTTGGTAATGCAGAGCGTAGTTTTCAATTTGTAAATCATCTGTATCAATCAGAATAGAAATTTCCATGTCTGCACAACTACAATGAGAATTTTCAATGAATACGCGTATTTTCTCAAAATCTAGTTTTCCTATCTGTATTGTTAATTTGCGGCGCGGCGTTACGCCGCGCACGTACTCAAGAAAGCTTGGTCAGAAATAGGGGTGTCGTTTCGCGACACCCCTGGTTAGGGGAACCAATGAATATATGTTAGTATCTCGCAATAAGTTCTCATTGCTTCCATTGCTCCATTGAATAAAATAAACCATATTTTCTCAAATAGCTTCAAGGGATTATGTTCAGGTCCATTTCAACAGACCTCTATTGTCACTTCCCAGCAATTTGAAACACAAACACATCATCACTATGATATATGAATCTTATAAGAATGACAATATCCCAATTCCCAAGGAAACTGATACTCTTAGTCATGACAATTTCTGGCATATTTCTTCATTGGTATTGGAAAAAATAGAAGGGAGCAATTGGTGTGACTCATTAAGATCCTTAATTCAGAGTCTCAGGTGTTTACTTTAGAATGATTCTATTCTACCGTACTCATTTGAATGTTTTACCGTGCCGATTGTGCTCTTTACCCCTCAACTCCGTTTCCTTGTTGATTTAGTTTTTTGATAATTTTCACAGGATTTATTATTTTTTCTGATTTATGTTCACTTGATATCACTAATTGATTGATTTACACAGGATGGAATTCTAAGGATGTTTTATACGAAGATATCAAGTTCCAATCAGTAACTGTTTGTCTTATTTGCTGTCCAACCAAAATAAAATAATAAAAATAAAATCATTAAGATCCTACTGCTCTCCACATTGCATTACCTAAAGGAATCATGTTGGTGTTCAAGTACGGAGTTGGAGAAAAGTCTTGCAGATTGATGTCTTGAAGAAAGATTTCTTTTTAGCTCAAATAAGGTGAAATTTAATGAGTATTTAAGAAGTAACCCATATGTGGCTAAAAGAAAAGGAATAAACATTAGTTATTGATTGGAAAGCTTGTAATGTTGTTTTTAAAGGCTCAATAGTAATTCTTTTAGTTATTACTCAACTGCTTAAATTATTTGGTAATTCATATTGACAGAAGTTACTTTTTAACACACTGTGAATGTATATTTTGGTTTTTGATGTTTTATTTATTTTCATGGTTATCACAAGGTCTGCATGAAGTTTTTTGCTTTCTATCCAGTTTTAATTGTTATTTCACTGCTACCTCATAAAACTATCAACAGTTCTAGATTAATTCTGTTATTTGATCTAGTTTGACCAGATGAAGCTTTGAATTCCCTACACTGGACAAAGACTAATGATGAACTTAAATTCCTAAATGAACGTGAAGCTTATGACACTAACACACCATCTAGTGGTTGGGGGAGCGTTGGGCGCCCATCAAATGCATTCAACCCCACAACACGGTCGCAAGTCCGTGTGCCACAGTGTTAGCTTTCATTACACCATATCATTTTTGGTGTCTTATTAAGATTTGTTTGGATCTACCTAGATCTCTGATGAAGGTATCTCACTTGGATCCTGTCAAAGACTAAGGAAAGAGCTGTTGGAAAGTTTTGTGGCTTGACTGTACAAAGATGACTGTATTTGTATCCCAAAGATAATTCTGTTATTTGATTTTTAAATGCTCTTGAAAATTGAATAAATGGACACCTGGGTTAAAGGTGTGCTATTAGTGGAAGCTATTGTTTTGATATAATGAAATGAATCATGATGGTTAAATACCATAATTTATTCTATTTCTATTTCTATTTACACATAATATTTGAAACTTTGTTGGAGGGTTAAATGAGGAGTTGCATATTGCCGATTCCAGTGAAGTCTTGGGTATGGATTACACTTCCTTAACCATCACTGGAATGATTGCTCGGATCCTTTGATCCCTGTCATTGGCTGTATGGCTGTTGGATTTCCCCTAACCAGGGGCATCATGAGACAAGCCGCGCATTCCGTGCATGAAACCAGGGTCCTGGTTAGGGCAACTGTTGGATTAGAAGTAAATTGTAAAACCTTCAAAATGAAAATTAGCATGTGTTTAGCCCTATTCACTATTGTACCACTGTCATGCAGATTATTACTGTGCAATTATTTTATGAGTGTGTGTTGAACTTGATTGCTTTTAGCATTGACTGACGGAGACCCCATAGTGGAACACTAAGAATGCAAAAATAGATTCAAATCAGATCTACTTTACACCACTGATTTACTGCCAGTTCCGAGAATACAACATTGAAAATGATTATAGTATTTCTCATCTTCAGAAAATTCCATTTGGTGATAAGCACCTTCCTCAGTTAGTTAATTTAAAATGTGTTGTGTTGTAAGTTTAAAGAGTATAACTGGTTACTGGCTATGGTACAATATGATAATCTAATGTCACAGAAGTGATACTGTTACACTTATTTACTGTTGAAATGAATTTGCAAACTTCACATCAGTTACCATGACTGCAAAGACTGAAGAATTGAAACCTGGAAAATATGTTGGTCAGACTCTGAATCAAGTAAGGCATGGACAAGGGAAGTATGTCTATGACAACACCTTCTTTACATATGATGGATCATGGGTTGAAGGTTAGTAATAGTCATTTTTAAGTAATATAATACCATCAGAGCCAACAGTTTTACCATGGTGTCACAACCTTTTTTCATTCCAGTTATTACAAAAATCTTAATTATAATTTCCTGAGTACACATGAATTATGGGCAAATTACCACATTGCAAAATCGCCGACTCGGCGCCGATCGGCGCCCGTCCGGCGCCGATCAGCGCTGATCGGCGCCGATCGGCGCTGATCGGCGCTGGTCGGCGCCGATCAGCGCCGGCTAGGCGCCGATCGGTGGTACCGCCGATCGGCGCTGATCGGCGCCGATCGGCCGATGGAAATCTTTCATCTCGGCGATTACGTAGGCGACGTCGGATCAGCGCCGATCAGCGCCGATCGGCGCCGATCAGCGCCGGCCAGCCCCGATCGGCGCCGACGGCGCCGATCTGCTCTGATCGGCGCCGATCAGCGCCGATAAAAACACCTGTATAAGGGGAAGCTGTCTGGTGCATTTTATTCCAGATTTCGTGATTTCACGGCGCGACGGCGCGATCGGCCCCCCGGGCCGAGGGGGTTTTTTTTTTCCCTTGGAACCGCGGTTTTTTGTTTTGATACTTCAAAAGATTTTTTTATTTTAGGTTTTTTTGAGCACCCGGATCCCCTGGGAGGCCGACCCATTAAAAAAATCCCATTTGGATGCAAAGACATAAATGGAGAACAAAAATGGTGAGGGGTTTTTTGATGTTGTTTGCACTTAAGGGGGGGTGGTAAAAGTATTTTTGTGGGGATAGCCCGCATTTTTCAGAAAAATTTTGTTGATTTTAAACAAGCCACCCCCGGCACCTTCGGCCCCCAACTTTGGGCTTACTCCCGCCTTTTTATTTCCCTAAAATTCCCCGAGTGACCCCAGATCCATCGTTTTTGGGGTTTATGTATCCCAAACCTTTTTTTCCCTAAATAAAAAACCTCAACCCTCCCAAACCAACAAATGCTGACCCTAATCCTGATCCTTTAGCCCCAACACTTTTTTGGGTTAAGAAGGAGTTTGGGTTTGGGTTTGGGTTTGGGTTTGGGTTTGGGTTTGGGCTTTGGCTTTGGTTTGGGTTTTGGTTAGGGTTCCGGTTAGGGGTTGAGTTTGGATTAGGGTTTTGGTTAGGGTTTGGGTTAGGGTTTGGGTTCGGGTTTGGGCTTGGGTTTGGGTTAGGGTTAGGGTTTTGGTTAGTGTTTGGGTTAGGTTCGATAGATTTGGGGTTCGGGTTTGGGTTAGGGTTTGATAAACCGTAACCCAACTTAAACTCCAAACCGTCACCCAATCACCCAAACCCAAACCTAAACCAAATCTAAAACCAAACCCTAACCAAAAACTCCCAACCCAAATCCAAACTAAACCCAAACCAAACCCTAACCCAAAAGCTAACCCAGACCTGTAAAAACCCGAACCCAAACCCTAACCAAAACCCCTGACCCAAACTCAACCCTAACTGAACCCAAACCCTCACCCTAACCCAAACCCAAACCCAAACACAAACCCTAGCCCAAATTTTATCCTAACCCCAAAAAAGTGTTGGGGCCAAAGGATCTGTGGATTAGGGTCAGCATTTTGTTAGGTTTAGAAATAGGATTGAGAGGTTATGGTTATGGTTAGGGCAAAATAAGGTTTAGGATATAAACTCATAAAGATTGAGGTGTTGATCTGTATGTCACTCGGCCGGGAGTTATATGGGACAGATACCAAAAATTTTGGCGGAGACCGCTGAAGTCCGCCGAAGTCCGTTCGGAGTCCGAGAGGTGCCCGGGGATAGCGCTTGTTTAAAAGTCCATCTAACCTAAAGTTTTTTTCTGTAAAAGTGCGAACGCTAAAATCGGCTCCATCTAACCAATACTATTACTTGCACTACCCGCCGTTACTATGGTTACACGCAAAGCAACACGTGCAAAAAATCATTCATCACTACAGTGTTTCCTGCTCCTGCGTCCATTGTATGTCTTTTATTTGAAATCATCGACGTATTAATATTATCATCAGGTATTCTTTATTTTGTTAATAAGGTCGGCCTCCATGTAAACGGGAGCCTTCACATTCATGAGTAAGGACAATGACGTCCAAGCATATAAAACATATATAATTACAAACCACAACATAATCCTGATCGTTAGAGTCGGTCAAATGCGATAAAAACCGCGGATATCTGATTTTCTTGTCCAAGGTTGAAATTTAAAAATTTCATCGGCGCCGATCGGCGCTGATCAGCGCCGATCAGCGCCGATGGGAAAATCACGGGAAACGGAATAAAATGCACCAGACAGCTTCCCCTGTGTTTTTATCGACGGGCTGATCGGCGCCGATCGAGGGGCAGATCGGCGCCGTCGGCGCCGATCGGGGCTGGCTGCTGATCGGCGCCGACGCTGACGGCGCTGATCGCGCCGATCAGCGCCTACGACCGCCGATGAAAGATGCCGTTTTCCTGGCTTCGAAAAGCCGATCGGCGCCGATCGGTGCCATCAAGCGATCGGCGCCGATGGAAATCACGGGGAAGTCTGGAATAAAATGCACCAGAACAGCTTCCTTTATACAGTGTTTTTATCGGCGCTGACGGGTGCCGACGGGGGCATCGGCGCTGCCGGCGCGATCGGGGGCTGCTGGCGCGATCGGCGCTGTTCTCGGCGATCGGCGCGATCGGGCGCCGATCGCGCCAGCCCCCCCCCATGAAAAGATTTTCCATTTCGGGAAAACCATCGCGGTTTCGGAAACGGCCGGGGGCATTGGGGGAAGGGATAGCCAGGGGGCGGGTGGCAGGGGGATGGGGAGTGGGTTTTTAATGTGGTTTTGGAATTATGTTGTGGAAAATTATTATTTGAGCGCCAAATTATAAAAAAAAACTAAAGGGTCTATTGGGTATAA
>WFMF01000706.1:15479-63506 GCA_011033025.1 Beroe forskalii | reverse complement strand
TAACTTGATACTTGGACTGTTTACTACAGTTATCGACCTGAAGTTCTTGATACCTTCGGGTTACTTTTCGAGTCACCATTAAGCGATTCACCATTTTGAACCATGATATATTGATCGGCAGTGCAAACCATCTGAAGACTAAAATATTGGTTAGATTCGTTTTGAGACTAATGTCGCCTCCCGCCTAGGTGATGGTGCACACCCAGACCCACACTAACCTGAGACAGTACGCCTGTGCGAAGTGTGGGGCCCTCTTCTGTACCAAGGACAAGTTCCTAGACCACCACAGGAGACAGGCGACTGTGGGGAGCGGGTAGGTTTAATAAGCATAGGCAAGGTTTATCTGTACTGTAACAAGAAGTATCCCACCAAGACGATAAATCTCTCACCCTTAGCTTAGTGGCGCTGGCCAGGATTTAAACTCAGGATCTTTCGATACTGTGCTCAAACCGATACCACTACACCACTGACCCACCATTGACCCAGGTTTATTCTGGACAACATCATCTACCAATGCACGTACTGTAACAAGAAGTATCCCACTGAGACGATCCTAAGGAATCATATGCAGAGTCACATCTACAACTTCATGTGTCAGTACTGCAGTAATACCTTCAGCAAGGCTAGCGGCCTCAGGAAGCATATTATCTACAGGTCAGTTGATGGTTTACTCTGACACCAGTTCACTTGACACCAGTTTACTCTGACACCAGTTCACTCTGACACCAGTTTACTCTGGCACCAGTTTACTCTGACACCAGTTTACTGTGACACCAGTTTACTCTGACACCAATTTACTCTGACACCAGTTTACTCTGACACCAGTTTACTCGGAAGCTCTGACACCAGTGTCTCCACCAACCTGGACAATCATACTGCATTCAACGACCATCACACAGCCACTAGTGACGAGGATATCTCACTAAGTCAAAGACGTGAATATATAATCAACTGCATGTGCACATTTCTATGTCATGTCATTGAAACCAGACGCAAATATATGAACGAGTTACCAGGTTCTGATGATTCGGGCACCATACCGTTAAATCAGAACATCGGTGAGATTCCCTGGAACGGAGCTTCGTTGCTGCTCCCGAGGCCGTAGTCTGTAGATTAGCTTGCTAATACTACAGCGATGGTGCGTTAAGACCAAGAAGCAACAAGTAGGCTGCCAACTTATGCTCTTGGAGTATAAGAACAATGTGCAACCTAACAGACTAGCGCTGTATCAGCCATTAGTCTTTTCTCTTAAAGTCAATAGTTCTTTGTGCTTTCAGCCGGATGATAACTAAAAAAAATCCTCCAGATCTACCAGTGAGGTTCCAGTCTCTTAAAGCTTTCAGCCGTTGTGTATTTTCTCTCTTAAAATGCAAACTGATCCATAAACCCCTAGAGATCAGGAACTGCCTCGAACGTTAACCGTGTATAGAGGCAGTTCACCCGGCCCTTCTTCCCGAAAGGGAAAAAGGACCGGTTAACTTAATACCAGGATAATCCTTTTCAACCAAATCATACAAAGTAACTAACAACAAAAGACGACGATAATCAAGTTTAATCAAGACAATAATGGAAGGAGAGCAGGAGGGTCCTGACATTTTGATAATCTACCATAACATGAAACCCGTACCACTGTTTTTAATTACCTGATACCGAAGGCAACCCAGCTCATGCCATCAAAACTTCACTTACCTTTATGACTTTTTGACTGACCCATGGCAATGTGGACAGAGAGAGTAAATCTATTTTTCTGTGCTTTGGACAGAGATATAGTTGACTCAAACTGTAGTGTGCAGCAGTAAAGGCGGCTTGTCTGGCTAACACCCGGACCCCCATTGCTCAGTGAAGTTCACCAAGCCAATGTCACTGAAATGCTGTTCCCAATAAAGCCAGAGCACCCAGTGGGTACCAGTGGCAACTTGCCGTCGCTATAAGTGGTGTCCCGTGGCCCCAGTGCTGGCAGTGCCCTTAAGGGTACTGTCCCCCTTACTTCCGAGTTTGGGGAACCTACAATACGTGAATATATAATAATCAACTGCATGTGCACATTTCTATGTCATGTCATTGAAACCAGACGCAAATATATGAACGAGTTAAAGGAAAAAGAGAAACGAGCAAACACACTCACTATTTACATAGCAAATGGCATATCACAAAACTAAAATGAAGGTAAAAATGGCGTGTCACAGTCTGTCACCTATGCGCTGATTCAATAATTATCATACCTTACACTCACACATTTACATCAGCTCGATTTCACTGCCAAATCAACTATGATGGAGTATCCTGCATAAATGGGCCTCACTTATTCACAGCCTATGTCCCAAAAATCGGTAACACCTCAGCATAGAAGTGCCCTATGATAACTTATCATCCTATAACCCTGTGAGAAGACTAATGCAGACAAAACAGGTGAACGAAACATTGCGCTGAGAAGTCATTATTCAACCAAACAACTGAAGTGAGCTAATTGAGAAATCACTTAATTATTTTGCATAACTTGAGATTTAACTGGAAAGTGTGTTATTCATGATGATACAACTGATCTGGTGGGCATCACGAATAGATCCAACAGATCATCTGGTAAATATCATGAGAAAACTTCCTATAATCAATCATTTCAATTTGAAAGCAAGAGCTGAATCAATTGGGAAGTGACAATTGTGTACTATTATGGAAAGACTGAATATAATCTCATAAAGCCTTTTATATACAGTTTGAGCGAACTTGATTTGGAAATAATGTGAGTTGATAGTGAATTTACACTTACTTTTTTAGAGTTTGAGATCATGATATCAACTGCGAAAATATGCGGGACATGAAATATTTTGAATTAATATAATAAAGGATGTTTGTTGTTTAGTGACTCTGTAAAATATAACAACCAACGTCAGTTGGTTTTTATTAACATTTAAACCTTGTAAAAAAACCTTGTAAACCTTGTAAACCAGTTCACTTTACACCAGTCCACTCTGACACCAGTTTACCCTGAAGCTCTGACACCAGTTTACTCTGACACCAGTTTACCCTGACACCAGTTCACTTGGCACCATTTCACTTCCTTTTGACACCATTTCTTCCATTCAGGCACAGGAAAGAGCGGAAGTTTGCGTGTAACGACAAGGACTGTGACTACAGGGCAAAAGACAGGTTTCTTTTCTGTGACACTAACAAAACGTCTGATTCCTATAATTTCTGTTTATAATTGCTGTGCTTTGTTATTTATTTCATTGATCAGTCGATAAATTCCTTTTATTTCAAGTTATTCTCGTTATCAGTTTCAAAAACTTTCAATCGAGCTGAGTAGATTCTGATATTCCTCTTCAAAAACCCGGAGAATTTCAGCAAAAACCTCAACCTCTCAGACACGACTTACAGAAACACGTGGAAAGGAGTCACTCTGACTTTAGAGAAGCGTTCCAATGTAAAGAGGGAGGTTGTGAATACACCTGCCTCAACGAACATACCTTACAGGTGGGTGGTACCATGGTAACAGGGAGTGGTACCATGGAAACGATGGGTGGTACCATGGTAACAATGGGTGATACCATGGTAACCTGTATTTCAATATGATGACGTACTATTACTAACATACTATTACTCTATTACTAACATATGGGTCGTATTGTGTGAGTGATATTGGCTCACTGATAATGTTTGCCTCACTCATGAATCATGATCACGAAAAGATTGTAAAATGAAGTGGATCATGTTAAATAAGTAAATAGTTCAGGAATTCTCACTCCTGTCCCCCCAGCTGCACCTAAAAAACAAGCACTCCTCCAGGAATTTTAACTCCAGTCCCCCAGCTGCACCTAAAAAACAAGCACTCCTCCAGGAATTCTCACTCCCATCCCCTCAGCTGCACCTAAAAAACAAGCACTCCTCCAGGAATTCTCACTCCCATCCCCTCAGCTGCACCTAAAAAACAAGCACTCCTCCAGGAATTCTAACTCCCGTTCCCCCAGCTGCACCTTAAAAACAAGCATTCCTCCAGGAATTCTAACTCCCATCCCCCCAGCTGCACCTGAAAAACAAGCACTCCCCAGAGCCCCAGGAATTCTAACTCCCGTCCCCCCAGCTGCACCTAAAAAACAATGGAACACCCCAGGAATTCTAACTCCCGTACCCCCAGCAACACCCTCAGGAATTCTAACTCCCGTCCCCCCAGCTGCACCTAAAAAACAAGCACTCCTCCAGGAATTCTCACTCCCATCCCCTCAGCTGCACCTAAAAAACAAGCACTCCTCCAGGAATTCTCACTCCCGTCTCCTCAGCTGCACCTAAAAAACAATGGAACACCCCAGAAATTCTAACTCCCGTACCCCCAGCAACACCCTCAGGAATTCTCACTCCCGTCTCCTCAGCTGCACCTAAAAAACAAGCACTCCTCCAACAAGAAGAATTACATGTGTCACGTGTGTAACAAGAAGTTTGGGGAGGGCAGGACTCTCTCAAGACACCTTGTCAAGTAAGTGGTACCAGGGTAACTAACAAGGGGTCCCATGGTAACAAGGGGTACCATGGTAACAAGGTACTATGTGTCACGTGTGTAACAAGAAGTTTGGGGAGGGCAGGACTCTCTCAAGACACCTTGTCAAGTAAGTGGTACCATGGTAACAGGGGGGTTCCATGGTAACAGGGGTACCATGGTAACGGGGGGGCATGGTTACGGGGAGTGGTACCATGGTAACAAGGGGGTACTATGGTAATGGGGGTGGGGGGTACCATGGTAACAAGGGGGGACCATGGTAACAAGGGTGTACCATGGTAGCGGGGGGATGGTACCATGGTAACAAAGTACTATCTCTCACAGAAATATTTTCCCAGTATCCACGAATACGCCCGCCCGCACGGCTCCAGCAAGTTCCGTTACTTCTGCGAATCGGACGGTTTCTACCGCTTACAACGGGTGAAGTACGAGTCCCAGAAGCTGCTAGCACTGAAGGAGATCAGGAGGAAGGCTGAGAGCTCTGTGCTGGCCCTTGGGGTAGACCCCAACACCAACATGGACCTCGTCATCAGGTTTGATAGCAAGGGGTACCATGGTAACAAGGGGTGAATCATGGTAACAAGGAGGATACCATGTTAACAGGGGGTACCATGGTAACAAGGCTCTGTGCTGGCCCTGGGGGTCGACCCAAACACCAACATGGACCTCGTTATCAGGTTTAGTAAATAGCGGGGTAGATAAGTTAGATAAGGTAGATAAGGGGTGTTACCATGGTAACAAGGGGGTACCATGGTAACAAGGGGGTACCATGGTAACAAGGGAAATGCTTTTAAGCGTCAGTGTCCCAATTCAAAAATTCTTGAATGCCTAAAATTCCCTTGAAGGCCTAAAATGCCGGCTGGATTGCAATAACCCATCTGCAGGACTGAGAGCGGTGAGGAGCAGCAGGTTAAGTTCGTGTCGTACAGGAACGCGCTGAGGGAGCTGAACAGCGAGTCTCAGAGCGATGATGGGTTGCTGGGCGACGAGGAGGAGGGGGAGGAGCCTAGCAACACTCCTAGCAACACTCATAGCAACCCTCATAGCAACACTCCAAGCAACTCTGCTAGCAGACCGCCCAGCAAACCTCCCAGCCGTCAGCCCAGTCGACCACCTAGCAGAATAGACTCTGCCACTGCCACTAAAATAGACTCTGCCACTACCACTGACTCTGATAGCCAGCCGGCAAAGCGGTCCTCAAAGCGTATCTCCAATCGGAGATCTATCCAGCCTTCTTCCGCTCAACAAAGTCCTACTAAGTCAGAGTCCAGCAAGCCAAAGAAGAAGAAACCAAGGTCGAGTAAGAAAACTCATGAGACCCCTAAAGTAGCCAAGGCATCCCGACGTAAGTCAAAGAAGATTCGTGTTGAAACCACCCCGAGTCCCCTTGCGCATATCAAATGTGAGGTACATGATCAATGCGATGAGAATGTGCCTCTGTGCAAAACAACGGTCAGGAATTTAGCTCATTTGAAATGTGAGGCTCTTGATAAAGGGTATGAGTCTGAGGAAGAAATCAAGCCTCGGATCCAAAGAATGGAAAGAAATTTAGCAGCAGCTGTGTCAGGTACGGACTGAAGTTGTTGCTTTGAAGCTTTGGAGGTAAATTTAGATTTTTTTTCTTAGTTGGTTCGCGTTAAAATAACAAAGTTTTAAGCAAGCCAGTGCCCAATGAAGTTCATAGGTCAGTAATGAAATCTGAGTGAATTCAGATTGTTGTACCTTCATAATTAGTGAAATTATCGAAAGTTATCCAATTACTAACTTAGTAATAAACTCTGGGTCGGGTTACTTGAGTCTTTTGAAGTTTGAATGTCATTGCTAGCATTTGTTTAACTTTAATAATAACTTTATTTCCACTTTAATAACTTTATTTCAACATTTTAACTGAATTTGCGATAAATTTTTATTTTTTAGCAAATATCTAATACTAAACCTATATTTTTGAATGATAGCTTTATTTTATTTTTAATACTTATTAATCAACTTACGACCTTGTTACTAGATTGTTTTACTCTACTGGTTTATCAACTCAATCCATATTCCGTCCATATTTCTTTGCCAATATGAAAACAACGTGTTGAGATTTATTTGCTGCTTTCCTTGACATTCATCATTAATATTCCAATTTCAAAAGCTTAGCTTTTTAATCCATGATCGTCTTGGAAACACTAACTAGCATTGTTTTACAGGATTTAGGTATGGCACTCGTTACAGACATGGATCGGATTCGAAGCGTATTCAACAAATACTGCACTTCTCCAACTGCTGAACATAGCAACCTCCCTAGCAACCTTCCTAGCAACACCCCTAGCAACCCCCAACTCCACCAGCCCACTCCAGACTCCACTTCCCCCTTCCTCACTCCACAGCAATACAAAGTAGCAGCTCTTGCCATCTCCGGCTATAAACCCACCAAATCCATGGTGGAGCGCCTTTACAGAGACCTGGATCTCCCTCACAGCAGAATGGATCAGGACACATTCCTCAGGATCCAACTGGAGCAAGCCAAGCTGAGGAGTGTGACAGAAACCCTCAAACAGGTGTTCCAGGCGTTTGATTGGTCCGCTAACGGGTTTATTTCTAGGAGGGACTTTGTTAAGGCAGTAGGGGATGTTATGCCCAAGTATTCTAATGCTGGGGCACTGTTTGATAAGGCTGATTGGGACCAGGATGGTAGGGTCAGTTGGAGGGACTTCACTACTATAATGGGAATGTCATAGTGGGATGGTGTAACCTAGCAACCTTCCTAGCAACCCTCCAAGCAACACTGCTAGCAACCCTCCTGATCCTAGTAATGGAATGTTTATACGTTTATCTTGGTAATTTGGCAATATTCAATTTCTCGTGCGGCAATGTTCCCAGATTAACTACTATTTACAGTGATTTTTGTCGACTGAGGTGCAAGGTGTGGCTGGATTATCTTTGCATTAACTTATAAATATTGACTAAATTATCAGTTTGATGCCGACTACCTATTATCAATATATTGGTATCACTTTTAAAATGCTGGTATTGACCAAGCCACTGTTTTTAATTTCATGTTTCATAATGTAGATAGATCATGTAAATATTGGTTTTTATCCTTCATCTTTATTATTTGCATCGTTAAATATTTGTTTATTTCATCATTTGTTTATTTACTCATTCGGAATCTGTTTCATTAATTCCACTATTTTAAAATCCTGATCAATTTTGAAAGGAAATGTGTTACCTTATTGAACTTTTGGTATTTTTCAACCAACCCATTCGGCATTCAATTAAGAAGAAAATATTTTAATTCCTGATTATATTGACACATCCCCTCCAGTAGGTTTACGACTCATCCCTCATCCCCTACAGTAGGTTTATGACTCATCCCTTCTCCCCTACAGTAGGTTTATGACACATCCCCCACAGTAGGTTTATGACTCATGCATGAAGACGATGGCTCCCTCTCTGGGATCTCCGAGTCAGTACAGTACGAGAGGGAACTGATAGAATACTCCTACTCCGCAGACAACTTCACATCAGACCCGGACGACCCTCACAAATACTCCCTGATCCTCTACCCACAGGATAAACCCTTTCTTCATATCCGCTCAGCTCCACTTCGACACCAGACCCCCCTACCCTGGGACTCCTCTGGAATGCCAGGTGAGTAGCAAACGACCGGGTTTGTCAACTTTTCAATAAATCCTGTTACGATTTAGGTTTCGGTTGGCCCAGTTAACCGGTATTTCAGATTCGGTTCGCTTAATAACCAACCGTTTCCTTAATCGGTTAATTGCGAAATCAAAATATTCGGTTACGGTTTCGGTTAACCGGTATGTTGTTGTTCGGTTTACCAGTCGTTTTCCTGGACGGTTAATTGCCGGTTACGGTTTCGGTTTCGATTAGCTAAAATGTCCGGTGTTTCGGTTCGGTTAACCGGTCGTTTCCTACAGGTGAAGAACCACACCCTGGGTCTGGTTACAGAGCACTCCATGGGGCTCTCTGAGCATCAGATCACATTCCTGCAGAAGGAGGTTGAGAAGTGTGCGGTGAAGGCCCAGAAGGCTCGAGATACGGCGGTGAGTCAGGTTATTGATTTGGTGAAGGAGTATTTGAATGAGAACAATAAGGCGAGTACCTCCTTCATGATGATATGGAGCGAGCTAGCAAGGACCTGGAGGATTCTAATAGAAGTCATTGTGCTATCATACCGATTGGAGCTGATAAGAGCTACGATAAGACTTTCCCGCCATTTTTAAAACCAGGGGAGTGTAAGCAGTTCTTCAAAGACCAGCTTTCCACATCCAACAGCTTCTGTTTTAACACCACCTGTAGGTTGGAATGCAGTGAAAAGGGCGTGTTCCATGCTCACGATGAGAACTTCAAAGAGTACCTGATTCACGAGTACGTGTTAGACCTTTCTCCGGTGCAACTGAAGAATGAGATAGAAAGCATCAGGAAAGATTTCAGTAGGACTCAGAAGCTCTATCCTCATGCTAGTCTGATGAAATATCTGGCGCTGGACTGCAAAGTCGATCCTGTAAGTAATGTTATTCATGTGTTGTCCTCTCAAGCATTGCCACTTTCTGGCTTCTCAAAACCTTATTCCAATGTCAAACAACTCGCCAAAGAGCTTATTTCAGGTCTCCAATTTCTGCATAACCAAGACCTCATGCACGGACTCCTGACTGTTGACTCGGTTTTTGTGAGTCCCCAAGGGCGCCATTTGATCGGAGACTACGGCTTTGCGAAGAAGCTGTTGTTGGACAGTGTGAAAGCGCCCTTCAAGAAGTTCTCCATGGCCTACCCAGATGCTTGTGAAGAGACCTCCAAGCACCTGGACATCCTGATGTTCGGTCACGTGATGTACCACATGGCTGTGGGCAGCAAGACAGACTCTGCTTACCCTTCCATCCCATCGCACCTTGAGACCCACTTGAGAGAATTCATCAAAGCCGCTGTAACTCAGGAGAAGCGGTATCGCCCTTCCTTGGCAGACCTTGCAAAACATGACTTCATTGGGGAGACCCAGATCCACATCTCTGACAACTTGGAGGAGAACAGAGGGATGGACACCTTCTCAACTGAAGGGGGCACTGGGACCATGGGGGATATCAAGGAGGATGGGTCTGAAGCTTGGAACGTTTCCAAGAGACTTCAGAATGACTACGAAGTTAAAGGTGTCTTGGGTAAAGGTGGGTTTGGGGCGGTTATAAAGGTGAGGAATAAATGCGATGGTTGCTCGTATGCTATGAAGGTTGTTCAGTTGAACAAATCTTCTAAAAATGCTATCGAGTTTATGCGTGAGGAGGTAAAACTGCTGTCTCAGTTGAAACACAATCACATTGTCCGATACAACAGCAGCTGGGTGGAAAACCAGTCCAGAGCCTTATCATTCTCCAGTGAAACCAGTGACAAGAGAAACAGTAAGCATAGTGTAAACTCCGGAACATCTTCAGACATCAGTTCATCAATCATTGATGATGATGGGGATTTACAGAATGGTGAATCATCTTCTGGCTCCATTGAGTTCCGTGATTCATTCGTAGTCTCGTCTCATGACATTCGGTCTCGTTACCACGAGGAATCGAGTGAGGAATGGTCAGAAAAGACCGTGCCATGGCCCCCATAAGAGAGGATGACATTGTCTTCATGCACTCAAAACAATCAGCAAGTTGCAACGCTGATACTTCACAAGACTCCGAACTCAGCTCCCCGACGAAGTCCGTGATCGTGATGTTCATTCAGATGGAGTTCTGTGAAAACACGACCCTGAGGACCATGATAAACAGCACGATGATGGATCCCCCTCTTCATAAAAACCTGGATCTGATCCTGAGGGTGCTGAGACAGATCGTGGACGCTTTGGAGTACATCCATCAGATGGACATCCGACACAGGGATCTGAAGCCTGAGAACATCTTCCTTGACTCAAAGAATGAGGTTAAGATAGGAGACTTTGGCTTAGCAGATTGTGGGAGTCAAGGTAAAGGTGGAGTTGTGGGGACACATTACTACACTGCACCGGAGGTAAAATCTCAGAAGAAGTACTCCCCTCTAGTGGACATTTATAGTTTGGGGGTCATAACATTCGAAATGGTGAATGGCCCCTTCGCCACTAAATCAGAACGATTCTATGTTTTGGAAGAATTGCGGAAACCCACCATTATCATCCCTCCTGAAGTTTTCTCTGGCTCAGAAAAACACCGTAGTTTAGAGCAACTAGTTCGTAAGATGTTGGATCACGATGTCAAGTGTCGCCCTAAGGCTAGTGAACTGTCTCTCAACGAGTTGCTGCCTCCACGCCTGGGACAGCAAGGTCTCCGTGAAATAGTCAGACACATCAACTCAGAGCACAGTTCTCAGAGAAAATGCCAGTTCATGGACATCCTCTTCAGTCACGATATCACCAACTCCAACCTGCCCCATTACATGCAACACGATGAACCGGACACTCAGCAACAGGATGCCAACTTCACCAAGACCATGAATGTCAACATCATCAACAAAATGTCACCTGTTTTCCTGAAACATGGAGCTGTGCAATGTCCTCTCCCGTTCCTCCTGCCAAAATGTGACATCACTGATCGACAAAAGAAGCCTTTTGTGATGCTTTCAGCTCAGGGACATTACCAGGTCCTTCCCTGCAACTTAAAACTCAATTTAGCAAAACATGTCCTCCAGAATAAGATCATGAATCTGAAGAGATACGGTTTTATTCAGGTTTTTAGGAAGCGGATGGAAAAGAACAGTGTTCCCGACCCGAACCCTAATCCTCGTGATATTCTGGAGGGTTCTTTCGACATCATTTCCACGGCACCGTCTGTAGTTGCTCATGCTGAACTTATTCTCACTGTGATCGATGTTATCAATTCTATACCAGAATTGAAGAAGTCTTCCTGCACCATTTATGTGAATCACACCAAGATTATGAAGGCGATTTTGCTGTTCTATCAAATTGATGAAATACATCACAACGAAGTCCTCAAATCTATCTATGACTTCTCACGAAATTACGGAAAGCTGAAAGATGCCTTGAAAAAAGAGTGTGACTCACTCAACTATCGTCAGATCGACAGTCTTCTTGCCCAATTCAAATTCGAAGGCCCCATCGATAAGATTCACAAACATGCCGACAATAAGGACACCAATTTCAAAGCTATGCTGTACAAACGAGGGAGAAAGATAAGCACCCTCTTCAAAGAAGGTCTGAGGGAAATCCTACAAATATTCCTGTTGGTGACCTCAGATGATCTCCTATGTGCGAGCAACTACCTTGATCCCGAAACTAAGATAGAAGATCTCGCCGAGCAACTTACCAAGAACTTTGACTCCGAAAAGGAAATCGGTAAAATGATCAAGATCCGGACTGGCATCATAAACGATCCCGACTGCTTCAAAGACTTCATGTTCCAAGTTGTGGTACACCGTCCTGAAGTTGACAGTAAGGAAGCTGTTGTTGTGGCAGTAGGAGGAGACTTCACAGTCCTCCTCAAACAATGGAGATCTGTGGATTCTGAGAGGGAGGATGCGGCTCCTCTGCCTTCTGCGGCGGGGGTTAACTTCCTGCTCGAGGATATCACTCAGATTCTGGTGGAGAAGCAGAGCGAGAAGGACAAGACCCTGCCTTCTCCTGTTATCCTGGTCAGTTCCAGGTCTAAACACACGAATTCTGTGCAGGTCTTCTCCTTCTTGAAAGCCCTGTGGAAGAAGGGACTGTTTGCTCAGCATCTGGTTCATGACGATGACGTTTTTGATAAATCTTACTATCACAATGTCATCTTTGATGAAGATTTCATTGAAATTTGCTCTGATGCAAGTTACATGAAAAGTCATGGGTGGAAAGACCCTAAAGCGTGTTTCAATTATCACGATCCTAAACATGTTACCCACAAGTATAAGATTTCTAAAATAGATGATGCTTTGAGTTTCCTTATTGAAATCGAGGGTAAAAATGAACAATCGAAACAACGACTAAATTCTGGAAATAAGAACAGAAGGAACTGAAATCACTTTAGCACTCTGTTTCATGCTTTGTCCACTGTTAATAATGGATGCATTTGTTTCTATTTCAGCAGCACCTCTTCAAAACTCAAAATCTTCAACAAAATGTCAACTCAAAAATTCCACTATAGATGATAAAGATTAAATAGTTTTAGTTGTGATTTGTTCCAGAGTGGATGATTGCATTGTTTGCGACTTTGGTATTGTTTATTTTACCCCCTGCTAAACCATCTTGGTCATATTGTTCACATTTGCAGACCTTACCTGGACATCCTTCCCGAAACAGAATTAAGCAAAAGGCGGCCTGAAGTCAAAATTATAGTCTAAATTTGCAATCAACTTTTTACTTAAGTCGGGTTTTTGCCTTAATTTCCGTTTCGGAATGCCCCCCTGGGCGGTGATTGATAGCACTCGCCATTTAACGTAGCCTAAAAGCAACAGTTACGTTTTGAGTAGTTGTGGCTTCTCTGAATAAGATATTGATTTCGTTTTTTCAACAACACTAGCCCTATTAAATTTCGCACACTTCCTGATCTCGAAATATATCTTTTGGCATCAGGCAACCAGTTAATTGACCAATTAATTTGACCATTTATTTTTTTGATAGGATTTTCTACCACCTTCAGTAATTGGGTTAATTGAGGTAGCTAAATCAGATTTTTGATTTTATTGCTGCATACACCTAAATGGTCATTGGATGTGGCATTCAGATGGTGAAAGAATGAACTCATTAGTCCAAACCAGTCAGGAGATATAAGCATTCAAAGTTCCGATTGCCTTTAGGCAACACTGGGGCTGTTGCCCAAAAGCAACAGTTCTAAATGGGCTAGAAACCTCAGAATCATGTTTTATCTGACCGTTTTGCATCGTCTGATTGCTTTATAATTGAGCCAAATTGCAAATTCACTAAGCAGAAGAACGTTATATGCGACAATTTAAAAGTGTTGCTCTTGGGCAACACTGGGAGAAGCTGAAAGTTTGCCCAAAATAGCGAGATTAACGGCATTTAACAAAAAGGCTGATACTATGTAATAGAAATCTGTATGCTGCACGTTCAGAAATTAGGCTAAAATATATAGAAATTGTTGCTTTGTTGCCTCTGGGCAACACCAGGACACCCATTATATTGTGGGGCATGGCCTACCATACCCACGCCAATTTAAATATAAATATTGTTCTTTCTGATATAAATGTTTAAATTGTTCGTTCAAAAATGTTAAAATAAACTATATCTGTTGCCTCTGGGCAACACTGGGATACACTTGCTGTATTTTGGGTCGTTCAGAACTTGTCCAGAGTCCTTAATTTTTCAACGGAACCAACATTAATTAAAAACATTATAAAAATATATAATTATGATTGGCATAATGGTATTTGCTATTGGCGTTAAAAAATGTCTGTGCACAATAGGCAAGTAAAATTAAAGCTCCCTATAGAAGGTGCAATACTCTTCATAGCCTTATTAAGAGTATGAAGAGTACAGATTATGAATAATAACGGTATGGAGTTTTTGACTGGATCAGGTGAGAGATCTAGCGCAATAACAGAAAACTGACAAAAATACAATCAAGTGGGTTCTACCTGCATGAATTGCATGTCCTGTTAGATTCTATAAACAACCTTCATTCATTTCTACATATTACGATATTCAGCTTTCACTTTTCAGACTTCAGGGACTTCTCATTGCATACCTAATCACAAATTACTGAAATGACGAAAGTCTCCTGGAAAATGCCTAACTGTGGCCATGTTGCAACTTTCAAGGGGCAATCCATAACCCACGCAAGCCGAAACGGAAACTTAACGAATATTCATTATTCACATGTGTATAATTACTATTGGCTATATACCTACGACGTGCCTATAAATCCACGATCCTTTCACGATCATCTAACCATTCTTTTAAGGAAAATGTAAACTCTGAAGGTCAGTCATAGCCATTTTGCAAGCTCTGAGTTATGTAAATAGAGTGCGCCTCAATGGGGTAACGGTCAAGACATGGCGTCCTGGCACAAATGTGGCGTATCCAGTAACTCATGCAGTAAGGGACATAATTCTATGTTAACTAAAGTCCATTTGAATAATATAATATTACGATCCAGTTTTCTAATAGACCCCAATGGCCTCATCCATGAAGATTATCTGTCTTTTCAATCTACAGCCAGGATTCAGTGCAAAGAAGGTCCTGCCAATGCATAAAATACCGACATGCAGTTTTATAGAAATGTGTTTTGGAGCAAAATTGATCATGTTGAATCCTGGTGTTGCCTAGAAGCAACAATAATCTTTGAAATTTTATGCCAAACTTCACATCTATAGACATCTAACACACCAAATAAGGCAGGAAAATAACCATTCTCGTAGTTGGTAGTTGAAAAATAATGTCGCATGATGCTATGTAAAATCCAGGCATAGTGTTGCCTAAAAGCAACAGCATTTATGGAAATCATTCCATATTTAATGATTATTTATGTTTAAAGGCATATTGTTTCCGTCCACACGTGATATGAATGTCCAAGAACGTGAAATAAATAGTTAAATGTCATTCTCCCCAGTGTTGCCTGTGGGCAACAGTACGTTTTTTGAGGCTTTGGGTTCCCGTGAGTATTGCATATGATTTCCATTTCCATCTGTGGCTACTTGCACAGTAGAATAAACCATAAATTCACTTTTAGATGCCAAATATTGAGAGATAAAGTAATGTTTCCCCAAGGCAACAGCCCAGTGTTGCCCGAAAGCAACAGGTTCATAACTCGAAAACTACTGAAGTACCAGTATTGCGATTTTAAACTTAGTCATTGTGGCCCACTGTGGTTCGGAAAATAAACATGTTATATAAAATACTCTGCCAGTTTTGATTGCATTATAATTATTTTTAATAATAGTAGGTTAAAATTTAGGGGCGTAGTTTTTGTAAATTTTTATATAAATAAGTCGGCAAGTCCTTGTGAATATAAATCCATTATCATTCAAATATGTTATGCTGCACAATTAATTGATGTAATGATGACAGCCATTTTGTTTCAAAGATTTCGTAATTTAATATCGGCAAAAAAGTATTTTGATGTGTCACGAAATCTTATTAACAAGATAGCCGAGCTATGATGGTTAATTTGATCTCTTGAAACATTTTAAGAATGAAGTACGGTTTTATTTTTTGTTACTTCCAATTAGGGAGATTAGTTAATTATTTATGAATAATCTTACAATTTACATGCATATTGTGCCAATGGCAATGAATCATGTTTTAATCCCCTCTTTTGATGCATATTGCATGAACCTCAATTCTTATGTTTTATTCTATTCGATTTCCGATGAATAATGATATGATTTGAAATGCATTTTAAATTTTGATTCCACTAAAACTCATGTTTATGCAAGTATTTCTTTTCACTTATCAATAGTTTCATT
The DNA here is from genome assembly GCA_011033025.1 of Beroe forskalii. Classification (NCBI taxonomy): domain Eukaryota; kingdom Metazoa; phylum Ctenophora; class Nuda; order Beroida; family Beroidae; genus Beroe; species Beroe forskalii. Next base: position 47,629 of record WFMF01000706.1, on the reverse strand, counting down.
TAATGAACTTTGCAATTAATTTCCTGAGAATTGTTTATGGTTATAAGAGCTGCTCTGTTTCAGTTTCTCTCGAACTTGCATTATATTCAGAAGTCTTATATTAGCGATTTTAATCTAGGTTATTACAATATTTTTTCCGTCATTCTATCTTGATTTTCCCAACATACTCAATATTTATCCATTTAACAGGATGAGAATATGGCGACAAATAACGGATCTATTCAACCGTAACATGGCCTCAAACCCTTCTTATCTTCGTTCTGTTGGCAGTGTTTCACAAAACAATCCCGATCCTAAATGTAGCTCTTCACAGAGCTCTCAAATCTTCAGAGTCAAGTGATTGGAAGAGTGCTGAAGTAGCACTTCCTAAGCTGTTTCAAAGCATATGTTGGGCAAATGAGGTCGTTGGAACAGAAAATTGAGAGTGCAAGTGGAGGGAGTTGCAGGGCTAGTCATCATTCGTAAAGGAAGGTGTGGTAGGAGTCGGAGGGTCAAAATAGGTATATTTTCCCCAATTCAAATTTATTTATTTCGTGGCAATTGATTTTTGGACCCCCTATTCGCTCCGAGACCTCACATAGACAACTTTGGACCTATGTACTGGAAAACAAATTTGCTGGCCAACCTGTATCCCAAAGTCCTTTTTTCCAAATTATAATGCCTAACAACTCCTTAAATTTAAGAATTCAATCCCTGCCTCAATTGTCATTTCTAGCCTTCTTTGCTTTTGAATTTGACTTTTGCATAAATCTCGGATGAATTTTTCTATAACCATTCCTTCAATAAATAAAAATCAATTTGCATAAAGAAAGAATCGATGGAATTGCACAAAGATAATCGTTGACATAATCGTGGACACAGTTGAAATTTTAGTTCATGCATCCATTACATGTGTAAAATGTAAATGTAACATACCGTGTGCGGGTTATTTTAAAGTTAATATCAACACCAGGTCAAATCAAAGTTTTGGGTCACATGACCCAAAACATGCTATAAATAAGTTTTTAGTGATTAGTGATATCATATTGATTATAAGAGTATAAGAGCGTCTAAAAGTGCCGAAAGAAGAACGATTGAAATTGAGTCACCCCTTAGTATCACCTAATAACTGAATGATCCCCAAAAATAGTAAGGATTTGTTCAATCAAATCGAGATCAAGTCTCAACAGTTTACTAACATCAGTAACCTGCATCTCTAGTGAAATTTCAAATTCCGAAGCCTCAATCAACTCTTGATTCAAGACTCAAGAATCATACTCATAAGTTTTTGCCCAAAATAATGCACACCTTGCACACCTAACTATTTTAACCCACTATATAACATCTTAATAACATCCATGCTTCCAATAAACTGTTACTATTCGATAAATTCTATGAATCCCAGTTTTAAAAGTTAATGATCTTCTTTCCGAGGCGATCGCAAGGCTCACATCCAAGTAACAACTTCATGGAATCGTTTCACTCCCCTGTAATAAATTAGGAGGAAGTTAGAATCATTTGCCCTCGCAACTCGCAAGGAACTATTTCCTGATAACTTTTCAGTATAATTATAACAGTATTATTAGGGGTACTATTATTAAATAGACGAGGGGGGGGGGGGGGGCAGTTCAAATTTTTCAAATTTTTGCCACGGTGAGAGACAATTTTCTAACACCCTCATCAATAAAACATTTTCGATGATTAAGAAAATATCAAAATTAAAATTTAGGAAAATAGTACAGTTATTAAACCTAAAAGAGCCTAAAAATGTTGAATGCTCTAAGCACATGCACAAACATTCTCCTAATCTCTTATATGTCGGGAATCCCGTTTTTGCAGAATCGAAATCTCGTACTAGACCTTGTGAGCTTGCGCAGGCCGTGGGGCCTTTAACAGCAACTAATTCTAGCAAACATTAGCTTTGAATTTTGATACCAATCTGCAGATTGCGCAGTATAAACTGCCAGAGTGCCAAAAGATGCTGGTAAACAAGCGGTGGCGTGTGGTCTGTGGATTTTGCACCAAAAAAACAAAAAACAGACTAACAGCTTATATTAACAGACCTCATTAAGCTTCAGGCAGTCCTTTCTTCTCTCCACCTTTTTTTGACTTGCACTTCTTCTTTTGGCACTTACGCTGAGATAATTGGTTAGGAAGAAGGTATCAGTTTTTCGTTAAACAAGAAAAAATGCATCAAAAGGTAGCTCTATTTTTGTGAAGTATTTTACAGAATTTCGACAATGTATTTTATTCATCATTTTGATGGGTCCTGAGAGGTTAAGATAATTCAAGGTCCAAAAAGTAGCGCAGATTGCTGTACGAATTACTTGCAAGGTCGTGTGTAAAATCAGGTGGTTCAGTGCGGCCATATTAACTTACCAGGGTGGTTACCTCTTCAATCAAATGCTCCTTTGTCTCTTTTAAAGTGGCAACATGGTCCCTGAGATCTTTAATACTCTTGTCTTGGGTGGTAACTTTGTCCTCCAATTCCTCCTTGGTCTTTTGTTGGTCGATAGCCTCTTCAATCAATTCTTCATTTGTTTCTTTAAGGGTGGTAACCTGGTCTTTCATGTCCTTGATGGTCTGGTTTTGGGTGGTAATCTGGTCACCCAATTCTTCATTTGTCTTTTTAAGGGTGGTAACTTGGTCTTTCATGTCCTTGATGGTCTGGTTTTGGGTGGTAACCTGGTCACCCAATTCTTCATTTGTCTTTTTAAGGGTGGTAACTTGGTCTTTCATGTCCTTGATGGTCTGATTTTGGGTGGTAACCTGGTCACCCAATTCTTCATTTGTCTCTTTAAGGGTGGTAACCTGATCTTTCATATCCTTGATGGTCTGGTTTTGGGTGGTAACCTGGTCACCCAATTCTTCATTTGTCTTTTTAAGGGTGGTAACTTGGTCTTTCATGTCCTTGATGGTCTGATTTTGGGTGGTAACCTGGTCACCCAATTCTTCATTTGTCTCTTTAAGGGTGGTAACTTGGTCTTTCATGTCCTTGATGGTCTGGTTTTGGGTGGTGACCTGTTCCCTGAGCTCCTCAATCGTCCGGCTTGGTGTGCTAAAATTTTCTTCAAGTTTCGTCAGGTTACAGTATGGTAGCGGGATGTACTCTGCGATGGATCCGTGTCGGGTCTGATTCAGGATTTCCCCCCACGATACATACTTCGAGTCCTCATGCCTATCTGTTTCCAGAGAACATACACCAGCCCTGTACATCTCTTGCACCTCCTCACCTGACAGCTTCTTAGCGTACATGTTAAGGTCCATCATCTCACCCCCGTAGTACCTGGGGAATTTTGGACCGGAGTTCCCTATTATCACAGAGGGGCTAGTGTAACTTATAGTGCCAAGTGCTACACTCCAGGCTGCTTCCTCTCCGTTTACATAGTATATGGCCATACGCGAGGCTTTACTGAACGTCAGACAGACGTGGTGCCACTCCGCTAACACTGCTGCCACACTACTGGGTGTTCTTTCAGGGAACCAGCCAGAACCTCCGGCATAATTTTGCAAACCCTTCCCAGAGAGGGTTAAACAGCCAACCTTAACATAATAATGAAAAGCTACGGGATATGGTGCTGTACCTGGTTTCTTCAGCCAAGCACATACCGAGGCCTTATCCCTTGCTTGAGAGGCCTTATCGCTTGCTTGAGAGGAAGCAGCTCTTGGTACAAAATCTATGTATGATTCCTTATTGTCTGCGAATTTTAGAGCCCGCACTTTGTCCAGCAGAGTGTCTGCGCTCCCAAGAGTGCCTAATGCCAGCAGGCATAGAATCCTAGATACCATGTTGCTCATGTTCTTGGTCTGTAAAAGTAGGGTGGAATGATATTAGTAAGTAAAAAATTGAAGGCCCCCAACCAAACAACGCCGTGTGAATAATAGTCTTATCAAAAACAAACCAAGATAAAATTTAAATATTTCGTAGCTTTCAAGTAAGCTACTATTGAGCTAGATATTGCACTGTAACTTTGGTTCAATGATCAGAAAAGCCTTGATAAGTTGATAATGTCGATATCGATGGCGAAATGTGGATTACGTAAGGTATGTAGGTAAAGGAGGGCTCTTACTGTTGATGAAAAATGGTTGAAATACTGGTTTAACTGACTGAAAGTTCAGCAAGGATTTAAATACTCGACCCAATAACTCCAATCAACTGTTATAATTGAAGTTGTGATTGAATACCTCACCAAATCACTGGAAAACCTCACAGTTGCGTGATTACAGTCTGGAATGACCAAATATCCAATCAATGGTGTTAATATTGAAATCTAGTTTTTATTAAAATTTAGTTTTATTACAGTTTGGAATGACCAAACATCCAATCAATGGTGTTTATTGAGATGGTGTTAATTCCAAATCCAATCTCATAATCAAAATGTTATATATATGTTCACGGAATTTGAAATTGAAAGCAATGAACAATAATATAATCGAATAACTATAGATGATTGAGTGACTGAATTTTATGAATATTCACAAAGCGTCATTATAACAGTATAACTGTTGATTAAGTTAATATTTTGAAATGGTCTTTTAGGAAATTAGGAATAGCGAAGGCCAGTTTTGTTTCATCCGAGATTTTTCCCCATGTCCATGGCGGCATATATTTACAGACATTTTTAATTAATGTTAGGAAATAAAATGATTTGCCAAGAGAACGTCAAACATCATCAACTCATCTATTGGCCTTGTTAAGCAAAATAAGAAAAAAGGAGTGGATTTTAACAATAGTTTTTCTCGTCGTTTTACTTGCTATTCTTCCCAAAATAATTGATATCTCTTTGAAACAGGATGAGAGTATGGCGACGAATAACGGAGCTATTCAACCGTAACATGGCCTCAAACCCTCCTACTCTTGGTACTGTTTGCAGTTTTTCACAGGACAAATCCGATTCTAAATGCAGCATTTCACAAAGCTCTCAAGATGTTGATCCATCAGAGTCAAGTGATTGGAAGAGTGTTGAAGTTGCTCTTCCAAAGGCTGTTCCATCGGGATATCTTCGGTAAGGGAGGTCGTGTGAAACAGAGAATAGAGTCTGCTTCAGACACCAAGATATACCCAGCAAAGGCTGGCAAAAGAAATAAACACAGAAAGGATTTCATCAATGTAAAGTATTGCAATGTGAACTCCCTGCAAGCCTTGAACACAGAGTTGGAAAACACTATTGCTACTGCTAAGAAGCAAATGCGTCCAACCCACTTCATCTCAATTCCTGTTGGATCTGATGAGATAACAGCCAATCTGAGGAGGTTTCAGGAGCTGTGTGGGGACATGATACAGCCCCACAGAACACAGTTCCCTGCAAAGCTCCACCTTACTATAGGCGTACTCAAACTCTGCTCACCAGAGGATGTGAAACAAGCTAGTGAGTGTTTGTCAGAGTTTTCTGGCAAGATTCCAAGGATTACTGGGGGTTTTCCTCTTCATGGCACCCTGCGGAACCTGAGAACAATGCAAAAAGGAGGAGGGGATGAAGGAAGAGAAAGAAAAGGAAGTGGCAAAAGAGGGGATGAAGGAAAAGGGAGTGGCAAAACAAGTGATTTTGTGAACATTGTATACAGTGAATTCGTGTTATCAGACGGATCAGACAGACTGCAAACCCTTGCTGATGCGTGTCTGAGACACTTTGTAGACAGTGGGTTGATGGAATACAGGTACAATAGTGAGTCTGTCAAAATACACTGCACTCTGATCAACACAACGTGGAATAGGAAGGGTCCCAGGAAGATGGATGCTTCAGAGATCTTATCTGATGAGTTTGAACTTCAGAATTTTGGGGATTGTGTTCTCAGCAGGATTGATTTGAATGAGATGAAGAGTGATGAGGGGTTTGTGAAGGAGAATGATAGGAGGTATATGAATGTGTTTCATGTTCCTATTGACTGAGCTTTCGAATATGTGTGCGATATTGGCATTCTAATCAAAATAAGTTTGAATAGGTAATCAACTAATCATGGGTTCTTTGAATGTTACCTACTTGCTATTTTGCGCCATTTTATCTTATGCGATGATGCGAGAAATATTTATTGGCAGCCAGGCCCCTGAATTGAAACGATTTATGACTTTATAATATTTGCTTGTTTTCAAATTTAAGAATAATCATTCAGGAGTTTCATCAAAAATGAATGATCTCAAATACTCGAATAGAACTACATTATTGAAATGAGTTTTGGACACAAAACTAAACTTCTCCAATTGTTGCCTATCATTGATTAATCCATCTTTTTAACAAAACAAATTCCCAGCCATGTCATGGTGCCAGCCAACGACTCCCAGAAAGATGAAATAACCAATGACTCCCCCCAAGATGATGAAATCCTCACCCACCCTTCCCTCCTTCAGAAACTTTCAGAACAACTCACCTCCCTTTCAGTCTCCTCCAGTCTCATGATGCCTCAGTCTTCATTCAAACTCTCCCGACCCCCTGCTGCAGTCAGGAAGAGGTTTAAGCTCCTCAGAAAACACTTCCTTCGCAAGGAACAGGACTCAGAATCCTCCTCTAGTGATGAGGAGTCAGACAGTAGTGGAAGTGATAGTTCCAGTGCTTCTTCAGATGATTCGGAGAGTGAGGATGATAATTCAGAGGACTCTGATGAAAATGAAGATAGTGAAGAAGACAATGAAGATGAAGAAAGTGAAGAAGACAATGAAGATGAAAGTACAGCTGGCAGCACCGTGTCTGCCCACACAGTCTCCTCTGACTCAGACTCAGACTGCTACCCCTCCCCTGACCCAAGAACCCTTTCCTTCATGCTCAGAACCTACAGCATCAACAGTCACCTCAAGAGACGGCTTCAAAAGCTCAACTCTCCTAAGATGTCCGAGGCTCGTGAGACGAAGCCGAGTGATGTAAAGATGGCTGATGAATCGGAAGCTAGTTTACCAACGTGAGTAGTGTGACCTGGGTGAGGAATTCGATTTAATGTGGTGTTTTGTCTCGAAAATAAAATTTTTTGGTTTAAATTTTGAAAATTTATTTGAGTCAAGGGTGAAAATGCACGACTTACAATCGTTTATTCCTCAGGAAAGCTCGTGAGAACCAGAGCTATGATTTAGAGTTCCTTGGGTCTGAGTTCTTCGTGGAGAACAGATTCAAGGACACTTCCAAACTCATCTACGAGGGCTGGAAATCTTACATAGGAGGTAAGCTTTATAAGAGTAGTCTTTACTCTCTTTAGGTCTCTTTAGTTTTAGACTCAGGGGAAATCATAGAATTGACAATATGTTTCCTATGAAAGCAGTTATATAAGTTTTTAAGCTTTGATTTTATCATTGTCTCAGGGAGTGAAAGAGAACACGCTGACACGAACTATCAGATGGAACACAATGACTGCAGACAGATGTAGAAAACACTCCAAATAAGGTTATGTTCAGAAGTTTTATTGCCTTTTATGGCATCGTTTAATCAATGGCTGTTGTCAAACATTTCATTTTATTATTTATCAATTCAGAATTAAACGTAACATGGCTATGGGACGTTCATATTGAACTTTTATGTCGGAGTGAAACAAAAAAAACTTACCTAAATACCTAAACATGACAATTTGCTACTTGTAGTCGGGTTTACCCAAGTCCCTTCTGCGACCCAATGACCCATTTTTTCCACTAAGGTCATATAGGTGGTTTTGTATTGGAACTCGATTTCCTTTACTCGATTTTCTTCAAGTTCGATTTCCTTTACTAGGCCGCACCCTTTAATAACATGCGATCTTTCTGGAGTTGCATGTATATCTTAAGTTAAGTGTATATTATAATAAAAAGTGTATATTTAGATGCAGATTCACAATATTTATTGAACTGGAGCATGAATAGTGTACAGACTATCAGTTTTTGCTGGAATAATCCTGTAGGCTCTTGTAGGGAGGTACATGAGATGAATTCTAACAGATCTTCTCTTCTCTTTATGTCTTTAATTACTGGCGAATCACGCCAATATCTTGATTATTTATTGACTATTGATCTAGCTGACGAAAAAATAACTCGAATTCTTATATCTGATTTTGTTTTGTAACTTGTTATTTGAGACATAATATTATTCTGTTTTGTAAGCTCTTGTCTTTCCTTCTCCTTCATCTTTCCACCAATCATTACAATCCCATCCTCACTCTCTTTTTTGAAATCTATTTTCACTCACGTCTTAAAGATTCCTCTGACTTTGTCCACAATATTACATACGGTTTGAGGGTTTCAGAATACTATAGCACTGCATTTAAAGAACTAATGGGGGTGGGGGTCAAGCCTGATAATTTGGAAGTTGTTTTTTCAGTAAATGCGATACCAGAACGGAGGGGAGGGTTTTGAAATGAGGTAAAATTTAATCATCATGTGAACAATCCCTTCTTGAAACACCTTCTCCTGGTCAGACAGCCTCCTGAAATATCATTACCCCCGCATAATATTATAATATTTCCAAACAAACCGAAATTACAGGTTTTCCTTGAAACGCATATTATTTCTCCAATAATTATATTCGTATACAGTAGACCTAATCTAGACGTATTAACCCACTTACCATGCTACCTAACCCACTTATTAGTGGTGTTTGGCCCTTGATTGACACGGGTTTTAATGGGTCATTGTTCGGGAAAAGAAATGTGGTTATTTGTTTTCATGGGGCATAAAAAGTAATCAAGTTAGGAATATTTCCATAAAATAAATATAAAATGTGTTTTAAGGGAGAGATGGTGTTCTAGAAAAAAAAGGTGATTTTTGCCACGAAATAAATCGATTATATTTGAGAAAATAAATATATATATGGTCCATTTACAGCAACAATAATCAACATTAAAAACAATTTGGATGTACCGAAATATAGTCATTTCAATCACGTCATATAGATTCAATATACTGAATTTATTAAAATAAAATGCTCTCAACTGCATCATTGTAAATAATAAATCTGTCCTCTGACTCCCAATTAGTCAATACTTTCACTATACCAAAGTACTACGATTCCCGCTCATATGTTCAAGCCTGAATCTCAAATCTTCATTTGGGAAAAACAGAACAGAAAAGCAAATGATTTCATCCTTCATAATATATAAATTCAAACTTCAAAAAAGTTCATCACTCGAGCTTAATAAATCTCCACAATTCTTCACCCTTGTAACAAATATTGTGTGTCTTACAAATCATTACAATATATACTTGCAATTATTACATCGACACAATAATGCTACCATCTGAGTAGGTATTTAAGTGAGCTCTTTACAATATAATCCCACCCGCAGAGAGTACCTTTAAAAACTCTCTGAGCGGGGAACAGTAAATATTTGCGTCTCCAGACACGGTTAGGTGGTTATATCTCTCTCAGAGATGCCTTACGGGCATTATTATATACTGGTATACGGGCATTCAATCCCCCATACTCTCGGGTATATAATTAATATATCAAACATTTTAATTTCCACCATATGGAATAAAATATATATTTACGGCTGAGCAATCGCTGGGAGTAGGAATTTAACTGAGACGGTTTGAAATTGCCGTTTTTCTTGAAATCTGGGCTGTCTGAGTAGGAATTATGGGAATCAGCAGTTCAGCCGTTTGAAATGCTGACAATCAGAACGCAATGCTGATTACAAACCCTAGGCCCAAGGTTGATTACAAAACCCCAGGCTGATCACAACCTAATACTGATTAGTGTAGAGTAATAAAGTCGAGCCCGGAAGGGACGAGCCATTATTTACGTACTAATACTGCGACCACTATAAGAGACGAAGATATTTTAATAATATTTGTTCCGAAAATCATTCGTTTTTGGCAACAAAACTTTCCCAAGGCTGATAAGTGAAATTACCAATACCAGATGAAATTGGATTGAGTACCTAATGCTTCCTGGTGAGCTACATTGCATGGTTAGTTATCATTACGGTTTCCGATTCCTGATCGATGATTGTCAATGAAGAATCTGTGAAATTTGGAAGTGGCGATCAAATAGGTGTTTCTGATTGGGCAAACCGATAATATAAAATAGATGTATGATTGGTTAATATTCCGATTGGCTGAATTTACTGATCCACTCAAAAGTTACACATTCGCGTAAAAAGCGATTGATAAATTTCACTCAATTATGAAATTTTAGAGACCGTATGTGTTTAACCATCTTTATTTCGCCCCTCTCCCATTCCGACTATAGAGTATGGAGTACGAATCCTCAAATATTTATGATATTTACCCAGTCTGTGATTGGTGGTATATATATTGGACTCCCCTCTCCGAGTGAGCTGTCACCATTTGACTGGCAAAGTGAGTTTACTGCGAGTCTTCACGATTCCCTGTCAAGACAGGGGCTATATATCTTCCCAAGTTTAATACATGTCTGCTGTAAACTGTTAAACATTGAAAACACTCGGAGGTGTCTCAGAGCATATAATGTGACTCCTGTTGTGGCTAATATTGACACTTTACTAATGGTGCTGATGACGTCATTATCATGGTTTAAAGTGGAGTGTTGATGACGTTTAGATGTCTATTGCCCTAGACGAGGTTTGAAGCATTATTAAATGGGATATCTGTCTCGTAAATCTCTAATATGAGAGTTGGTAATAAGGGAGATCGGGTAATAAAATCCTGAGTAAATATTACGGAGTTTAGCAGAGAATTGGAGCTTTTTAGCGCAGAATTGGGACTAATTATAATATAACTCCCGTTTATTGCCTCCCAGAATTATATCGTTTTGAAAGTACGAGATATGATGGTGAAATGGTGATGTAGTTCTGTACTCTGTCTCTCTGAAATTTAAGTGAAAGCTGAACATAATCTGTAAATTATTTGAATAATGTCTGGTCTGAATCTGAATTCTGAATCGCGATGAAATAGCAAAAATAAATTAACAAATAAACAAATCGTTAAAAATCCTGCGACCTGACACAGTTCTGAGTGCTGAGATCCCCAGTCTTATGTGTCCTTTGATGCTAGGACCTTCTCACAGTAGGATATCCACTGTCTCATGGCTTGGGAGGCTAGAACTGAGTTCCAAGGATATTGTTAGAGTTATTGAGAAGGTTAGAATTGCTGAGGATGTTAGAGTTATTGAGGATGCTGGAGTTATTGAGGATACTTGAGTTGCTCAGGATGCTGTTAGAGTTTAGGATGTTGTTTGAGTTGTTGAGAATGTTGCTAGAGCTGTTCATGATGTTGTTGGCTGAGATGGAAGCTGCTACTGTTGGTAGCTGCAGTGATTTGATGGTTGCTGCTAGGTGTTGTTGGGAGGTTTGCGGAGTGAAGGAAGAGGAGGTTGCTAGGCTGGTTGCTAGGCTGGTTTGTGGAATGCTTGCAGAGGAGGTGTCCAGCAGGAAGTTGGAGATGAGCTCTCCTTTCGGAGTGGTTTGTAGAACACTGAAATTATCGGTAGCCATTAATCAACGCGCCCAAAATGCCACATACTCATCTGAAATTAATATTATACGAGACTCGAGAATCCCAAATTTGGTCTAATTTACCAAATTAGTTGGTTCTCACCTTAGATTCTGGTTGAGGATGCTTGACAATGAAGATGCAGACAAGTTTGTAGGGATTTCTTCGATAACAGCACCTGAAATTGGAATTTGGAATTTGGAAAGTGCAATAATAAGAATCAAAATAACATTCCATCCTAATGACAACATCCTAGCACCATGACAACATTCTAATTCCATAACAACGCCATGGCAACCATGATGTTGTCAACGCACCTTCAGAAGAGAAAGTGGTGGCCCCAGTGCTTGGGGTAGGGAATGATGGCAGGTTCTTAGAGTTCTGGAGACTGTTCTGAGTGAGAGAAGACAGGATCATTGCAGTGTTGCTGTTCTGAGAGGACAGGAAGGTTGCTGTGTTGCTTTGCGGTGCACTAGACATCAGGCAGTGGTTGCTTCCAAGACCCTTCCCCTGAGAGCTGCTCATGAGATCTGGTGATTTGGGGGTCATGTTGGTTGCCATGGTGAACGTTGAGGGAGGAGGAGTTTCTACGCTGGGTGGGGAGGTGGTTGATTTACTGGCTACCAGGTTGGAAAGGTTGTATTTGAAGAGAGCTGTCAGAAGCTCGTCAGTGCTGGAATTCTGAAATGAAGGGAGTTTGAAATCTGCTGTAAATCATTTTGTTCGTTTATCATTGAGCTTTATGGTATTATTTTACATTTGCAAGACTGCGATTGGAGTAAAATCTGAGGCATCAAGATTCATCATTTCTACATGAACTAAAACCTCAGTCCTCACCTCTTGTTTTAGCAAGGAAACTGATGAGAGAAGAGGGTTGAGTTGAGACAGGTCGTTCACAGAGAGGTACTTCCTTCTGGACCTCCTAGTCAGTCTTCTCCTGAAGTCTCCTTTCCTGAAACGATTGGGCTTTTTAAAAGATTAAAGACGAATGATAGCTGATTTTTATCGAAAATCTACACTTTTTATCTATTCATAAATTCAAACCTCATCCCTGTTCCCACCCATCGGCCATCCCCTCACCTGAAATCCTCCATGTTCGCAGGGTGGATGGTCCAGTAGTTTCCCTTTCCGTTCTCTGCCCGCCCAGCCTTTGCAAAGCATCGGTTTAGGGAGAGGTTGTGTCGCACACTATTCCTCCAGCCCTGGCCTTTGTTCTGAAATTGGTTAGGTGGTGTAATTTACTCTAAATTAGAGTTTAATTCATTGATTTAAATAAAAACTAGATAGTACATTAAATGCACTTATTAAGTACTCTGAATTAGATAAGGCTTATACTGTTTAGACTCGAAATTTTGGTATTCATTAAATTTTGATGAATTGGAAGGACATCTAATATTCAAATAGATTCGGGAATGACTACGGTACCCAAGTAGAATGAACAGCATATTCAGTGTATTTTCTCACCTTGAAATAGGGTATTTCTCGAGGATGTACTTGTAGATGTCACTCAGAACCAGCTTCTTGCACGAACTCTCCAGGATTGCCATGGCAATGATAGCCACGTAGGAGTGTGTGGGTTTCTGGTCTGAAGACTCCTGGCTCCCTGCCAGATTCTGGTTTGGCGACAGGTTCTGATTTGTTGACATGTTCTGGTGTGATGACATGTTCTGGTGTGATGACGCCATTGTCTGATGGGTTGATGTCATGATGCTCTGATGGGCTGATGTCATGATCTGATGGGCTGATGTCACTCCAAGTCCATTTTGTAGAGTAGATGTTATTCCGTTTTGAAGAGAAGACACCACTCCGTTTTGGAGGGAAGCTGCCACTCCGTTAAGCGAGACTACCGCTGTACTGTGTGTCAGGGAGGGGGAATGAGGTGGTGTCGCAGTGAATAGAGGTGGGGTTGAGGGGGTGGGAAGTTCGGAGAAGGAAATGCTTGGAGATGAGGAGTAGAGGAGGGGAGTCGAGTTCTCCTTCGTGATGCCTGAGGAGGAGTTATTATGAGTTGCTATGGAGTTGTTAAGGAGTTAATGAGGAGTTGTTATGGAGTTACTATGGAGTTGTTATTGAGTTGCTAAGGAGTTGTTAAGGAATTAGAGGGTTCCCAGTTGGGATGCTTAGCATCGCAAGTTCAAGCAGCGCAGAAGTCAGAGCCTTCTTGATAAGTTGATTTTATAAAATTTCACCAGATTTTACTTGGTTTATTATTGAGCTTTCTTTCCCCAAACTCCATGTAAATTACCCTGAATTACCGGAGGGTTTGAGTTGGGAAGGAGTGCTGCTCTGACTTGTCTTTAGAGCCACGAACTTGTCCAGGAGTACTGCCTGTTTCTCTGGGGTTATGAGTCCTTCAGGGAACAGACCTGGGAAGGAGTGGCGTTTAGACATTGGTCTCGGGTGTAATTTAAGTTTACCATGGTCGAAATTAGGATGTTTTGTTCCATGGTCTTCTTGTCAAAAAAAGTCTAAAGTTTTATCGCTTTATTGGGACGAATAAAACATCAAGTGAATAATCATCCAGTGAAATATCAAGAAGTTAAGGTAACGTACAATCATTATTTGAAAATCTAAGATTTCACTCACCTTGATCGCTAGTACTGGATACCAGCATTTCATCTGGAGCTGGCAAATCCACGATACCTCCCTTTGAGACATGGGACTTCAGCAAGGACTGGATCATGAAACTTGACATTGCTCTGAAACTGTAAGATAGGCGTTAATTCAACGTAAAGTGAATGTTCAGTTGAAGTAAAGAACGATTTTCATTCGAAATAAAGTATAGAAGTTCATTCGAAGTAAATAAAACTATAGAAGTTCATTCGAAGTAGTTTTTCATTCAAACACAATGATTCGTTAAGCGACTGAGCGACTGTTCCTTGACCATGTTGCATATAGATCAATGAACGTTCGCCAACTCACCCGACAAACTAATTCACTTTGTATTAGCAAATTGAGAGCTTGTTATTAGCTTTAAAGCTTTAAGAACCCTAGATTGCTTTCAAGTTCAAAAGCAGGGTATCAAGTCCAATTTGAATTTAAATTTGGAATTTAAATAATAATTTCTGATATGCTCGGTCTGCTTAATGAAGCCTGTAACCGCACTGAAATCTTAAGATAAACTAAAATATTGTTTTCCTTAAAATCTGTTTGGTTTTCAATACCGCAATGTGTTACAGAAACCTTGAGAGATATATCGATTTTTGAGCAACATAAAAACACAATTCTAAACTTTCATCAGAGGAATATTAGATACCCTAGATAAGTAGATATATGACTGTCAAACTGATGCAAGGTGGTAGTCAATATATTGACATATTGCAAGGCATGACAAATCTATGAGTTCCATGGTTGGATATGAAACACAAGAAGCTGCTGAGAGTTTGCTTTGAAGTCAGAATCATGTTATGTGAATGAAGCCGGGTCTTGTGAACGAAAGGTGGAGGGAGATGAAATATATATCGAATGTTATTACTTAGTTAGATCCAACAAACCAGAGAACGTTTGAAAGCATTATCATTTTATATAATACTGTGATAAAAGCTGTAAACTCGTATTATTTAGAACCGTTAAAAGCATTTTGTATTAATAAACCTATAATACTGTTTGAACCGTTCATTGAGTTCTGAAAACAGAAATGAGCATGTCCTCATTCTTTTATTATTTGCAAAATAATAAACACGTCCGCTATCAAAAACACTCAGTTCATTAACGACTAATAAAAAACAAGTAAAGCACTGGCTTATTAACGCGACAACTAAAAACCACGCGAGATTGAAACCCCTCCAAATTAAACCCAATCTCTGTAAGTAAATTCTAAATTCCATCTGCGCGCCTGATTATACAAATATCACGCGGGTTTTAAAACGTTATAAAAACCTGGTTTATATATATTTGTAAGCTTGTTTCTATAGCAACTCCGGGAACTTGTAACCATGGTAACCATGCAGTCCGCGACACACATTAATTTGTCCTCAGGTTAGAGGGTTATCTCAATGCCTTGAGACAGGGTTACCTAGTAACCAGGTTACCTTGGTTACCTGGTTCTGGAGATAAACACACTAGTTAGCTTTCCGTCTGTGGAGAGCTAATCCTGACTGGTGGGTTGAGAATGAGGATTAGGCGACACTGCGTCACCACTCCTACATTGGGGACTGGGTGGTGACCTCATTTTCAAATGCTGAGTCTTTCCACTCTACTATTGTTCTACTGGGAGTTTATTTCATTGAGCTAAACTGTGAGTTTTAAGGGCATCTGGTGACGCTACTGCTGGTTTAAAGAGTGGTGACTGGGTTTGCAAATTGGAGCGTTTGATGTACGTCAACGACCCAACAACAGCTTGTGTGGTACTCGGAGAGTGGTACCCTGTGAGTGGTACTCTGTGAGTGGTACTGACTACTGTCAACTGTGGTACTTTAGGAGCCGTCTGGTAGTATAATGTTTGAAGTGGAAGACGCATGCCTTTCTCTCACGATATGACGCAATCAAGGGACTGAAAGTGTGGGAGCCTAGTATCCGAACCACTCCAATTATTTAGAACAACTTTTTTGTCGTGAAAAATTTTGCTCGATGGGGTCATCAGAAATGTTTTTTTTAGATTTATCGAAAAATAGTTTTCCTACTATTTTTTGCAAATATTGATAACAGGAGGAAAACAAACAAGTAGGCACTGTCCCAGTGACAATGCTGAGGTAATTCCCTACCCAGACGAATGATTTAATTTCTAGCAACGTGATTTCGACAAAACATGTCCCTTTTTCCAGAGGCCACCTTAACAGAAGAAGGGGAAGTATAGTGGTAAGGTAGTTACTAATGACTACTAATGGTTACCATGGTTACCAATGACTAGTCAGTGTAGTTCAAGTAGTAACTAGGAATTAAAAAACAAACAATAGTCAAACCTATTTGAACTTAGGATTGATCTTCAAAATGAAAATAATTTCACTCAGTAGTTCTGTTTCAGATTCCCGAATGACGACATTTCCCAATTTGACATTTCATTGTTCGATCTTTGGGACAATAATTTTGATAAACTCTAAACTATTGATATTATAGTTTGTCAGTCAATTCTAAAATGTCATATTGAAATTCGAAACAGTGAATCTTCCTCTATCAATAATTTGCCACGTTTGAAATTCAAATTATTAACTTCGTGGTCCCCTCTGAGTTTATTAAATTATCATGAGACATTTTAATTGTTTGTCTTCTGCTTTCATCCATGAGCACGAGTTGTTTGATGTTTCACAATACAGGGCTGACACGTGTTGTCATGACTGAAACGTGTCAATCCTTACTGAAATACTGTTGTCATGGTAACATATTACTCACGTTCGTATTCAAGGGGTGTAATGGTTGTCATGGTAACATATCACTCAAGTTGGTAGTCATGGAGTATACTAAATCTAATGGTTTTCATGGTAGTGGGAATACCGTTCACCTTGATCAGTCACCAATGAGTGAGTTCTAATTGCCCTACGCGCGTATTATACCCTGGAATCCGCATTTCAATGAATGGTTTCTCCCAGTTAAAAAGTTACCCAAGCCTCAGCATTTTAAGCCCTCAGACATACCACGAGGTTCCCTTTAAAAGTCAGACTCCCAACTTAAAACCTGCCCCGCGCTAATAATATTATATGTTCAGAAGCACACACAAAGCTTAACTTGATTTAAAATCCCGGTTAATTCGGGGTTGTTGGCGAGGACTAGACCTATGCTGATGACGTCATTATCACTGCTTAACACAGTGAGTTGATGACATCACCCCTCTCACCCCCGCTCTAAGAGCACCTCACCAGCAGTGGTTGCTAGTACCGATTGTTGGGGTGTTTACCCCCACACTGTTTAATACAGAGCAAGTATAATTTGTGCTCACTAAACTCTGATCGTGAAAAATAGGCGGGCATTTTCAACATAACTTTGCAGCGCGCACGCTGTAAATGTCGTCATGGCAACCGCCTATTTTGTATTCTGAGCGGGTATATTAAACTCTGGTAAAGAGTTGCTGGGCTAATAGGCGCAGTTACAGAGTTAGTCTGGCTATACAGAATATTATATTAGAGAATGACTACTCTCCTGCTTTTACTGCTTTTTGTTTAATACCCGGCGGCGGAGGGGTTTGAACGATTGTTTAGTTTGCAGACGTGATTTATATTGTGTCATAGTCTGACCAATCAGTGCGGGGTTTGTAACCATGGTAACCATGAACTCGCCATAGTGGGGTTTTTATGAAATATCTTATACGAACTAATGCGACATTTGGGATGACTTTAGCAAATGTTATGTTTCTTTCCGAGACTGTGATAAACGGTTGTTCAATTCTGGAAGCTAAGTCAAAAAAAAAAGTGAGAAGCCGATTGCGAATTTTACAAAAGTTTGATCCAAATCCATTTTCGGAGAGGACCCTCTGGAATAATGGGGAATAGGTTAGAGGATTACTGTAATTCGAGCAAATCATGATGCAATCATGTACCTTACCTCTGGATTTTTAACGTTTATCTCATGAAACTGCCAAAACGAAATACAAAAACGAAACATATGGGTAGCAAAATTCACTCCTCAGTTCTTTTTACTTAGAAATTCTAAGAAGTATGAAGGATGGATCTAAGAGCCTTATATAACATGTTTTGGAGGTTAAGTTTATAAACTTTGAAGTTGCAAATAGGTGCCACGTGATACAACAAAGTTGTTGAACAGTAACGCCTTTTCAATAATCTGCAAAGTAGTTTATTGAAACTGTTAAAGAAATTTCTCTCGGAATTTCATGAATTATTTTCGCCATAATTTGCACGTGATCACGCGCATTTTGCACGTGCAGATCACCGGGAAGCTTCAGAAAGTCCCTAACAACGGGTCGTTTGCGAAGTGAACTCTGAGAAAAGTCTTTCATTTTGCGAGATAGATATTATTTTATACACGTTTTTAATGATATTTGATTAAAAACACGCTAAGCAAGACTGTTTCCTCACGTGCTTATCAGCTCTGTACTGAGTATTTGCAGGCTCACGGTATGTCATTAAGTTATCACAAACGAAGGGAGTTAAAAAGCAGATGAGATATATTCTAAGCAAGACCAAAGAGCGGGATAAACTCTCAAGTTATAGTGAAGTAATTGAGCCTTATTTTGATCATTAAATAAAGTTCATGTTGTGATGGATTGCAACGCTGTCTCTAAACTTCTCGATCTAATGGAAGAATAATAAACAATACATATAAAACCGCTGCACCTCTCATCTTATCACACAGAAAAGTAATTAATAACAGCTTTCACTTCGTCCCAATCACACCAGAGAGCATATAAACTTTTGCGGTTGAAAAAATATATCAGCAATGAAAGAAAGCAATATAGGGCTGAAAAGATGACTTTATATCACACAACTGAAAGAAGTATCAGTCAGTCATGTTGCTGCTCTGGTGGTCAATTAGTTTATATCAGCCAGTCATTCATTTATTCATTAACTTATAGTCAAAAAAATCATTTGTCAAAGATGGTGATTGATTTTACGAACTGTTATAGAAACCAGAAAGTCAAAAAGTCGTTTGACGCAAAGCAAATAGAGAATAATTATAGAAACAGCGAATCAAATATATCGAATAATAAATCTCACTCTGTGGGGTGGTTTGAGAATCAAACGTCAAATACTCGCCGTGGCAAATGCATCCAAGAACAGTTGATAAGATGACAAATTTGGTAAACTTCAAAAATTTTAAGATTTGCGGTTCATTACTCAAAATAAGCTTTGTAAAAGTACAATCAAAGCTGCTAGTTGTGTTGAATATTTCCGGATATTTAATAAGCTTTTACTGAGAATCATATTGAAGGTGAGTTGAGCAACAAATAAACACCATGTCCAGAGTTTTAAATAGGAAGTGGCCAAAAAGTTACAAATAACCATAGTAACCAGAAACCTTGGTAACATGTAACCATGGTAAAATGTTCCTATAGAAACATGTTGTCATAGTAACGGAGCATGCTGTAACCATGGCAACGAGCATCGTCCTCGGATCGGGTAATGAAGTGATATCCCCGGGCTATTGTATTTCTGGTGGTGTGTGTGTGTTCAGTAGCGCGCAGTTATTTGCACCAATCAACGCGCGGCATTGTTACTTCTCCTCCAATCAGAGCACGGCATTGTTATATCTGGACCAATGAGGGCGCGGTATTCCCCCTCCGCAAGACCCACGCAGCGTTTCGTTTATAATATTTGTCTTAAGGTCATATCCCACACTTGTCATGAGTACCTTCCCCGGGAAACACAATATTTTTGCATTTTAGTCGAGACACGATATTTTATTTATTTGTCACATTCGACAAATGCTGGTAATTGGTTTTGCCGTTATTTGCGCGTGATTAAAGGCTCGAAAATCAATAAATTTCACCAAATCTCAGCGATAACCATTACAAGATTCGGAGCTTTCTGCCGAGCTGAAATTACGGTCCGTATGATCCGTACGGTGGACAAATTACAGACTCCCGCGTCAGGATATTTCAGTGAATTCTCTCAGCGCAGGTGCTTTTATTATAATTCCGATATGATGGGACGCTATCGTGGACAATACAGGGAATTTCATGAAACTATGAAAAATTGAAATAGTGAAGGTTTTAGATTCTATACCGAATTCGGCTCATTCTTCTTCCATTTCTTTTCGGTGAAGTGTCTTACTTAGATATAAAATTAATGGAACTGAACAAATTCTTGTTCGTATATTTTGTTGATCATCGCATCTCAAAATCGGTCTTTTCTTTAGGACGAATCCAATGTCTTTATACAAATCAAAAGCAATCCTTCAAACTTAACTACGGAGCACAAAACGGCGATTTCAGGACAACGATTTAACTGACGGAGACACTGACATGGTTCTCCACTGATAAAAGAAGTGTTCCTATAATTGTGGGAAAGTTTCTGAATTTGAGACAATTTCGAATCGCTATTATAAATCCCAAATTAAATTAATCTCCCCTAAAAGGGAAGTTTCCACGAAATGCCGTGCTACTGAAGATGAACTCAACAAACCTAGGGCCCTCGGGGGTTCTTCCTTTTGACACCCAATTTGCGATTGTCAACCGGTCAGTTTAAATCTCCCTGTGTTTGACACTGGTGTTTATAGTTTCAAAACCGTAACCTATATTAATAGCAAGCCACAAAATCAAATAAACTCATTTCCGAAATGCCATTCTCGTATTATATAATTCCAATTTAAAGAGAAATCCATATCATTTTGCGCATGAAAATATCCCGGTTCCTCTCTGCGAGAGGTAAACAGAAGGATTTAAAATTAAACGCATAAACTTTCCAGATAACGGGACTATGTGGATGTTTAGTAGGCACTTTATAAGTGCCTGCCACAAACAATTAGGCTGGCAGACAGCGATTCCCTTCTCCATTGATCACCATGGCAACAGCTTATCCTCCGCACACGTTTTATTTATCTTCCAGACGGAATCTGTCAATCCTGCTATAGCACGGATAAATCTCCCGGCTAGTTTATAAACAACCTATTATACCCCATTATAACCCCCTGACATGTTTGTGACTGTGTGTTTGGATGTACCCAAGAATATCGTGTCTTCAATCAGCCAAAATGAACTGAGTTTGATCAAACTCAGTTTATATTGGCTGATTTTAAAACATGATATTCTATTCTCGGGTTTCTAAATTCTAAAACAAAGGTTCTAAAGCAAAGGTTCCTAAGCTTACAGTCTTTACAACTGAAAACCGAAAAAGAGTTGCAGCATAAGCATGCGAGGTTTTCTTCCACTGATGAAGGCTCTTATCCAGTATAACTATCTAATTATATCAGCTCACCAATATCCCTAAATATCTTTTGAGTCTGTTTCTCACCCGAATTAGTCTTTATCTCAAAGCTTATCAAAGAATGGTAAATCAAAAGGACACAAAAGAATTCTAACCGATTACAACCATGTGATCCCGGTACTTTGGTAAGTTTCAACAAATTAATGGCATGTGCTTGGAAAGTTTGAACAGATGCCACGCGCCAGTGTATTTTACTCCCCTACTCTGACGCAATCTTCATGACTTAACATGGCAAACCCATGACGACACACCGCGTATATTTGGCCTCACACAGCTCGTTAGAGCATGTGATGCGGGGGGTGATATTGTTAACTGAACATTTACAACACCCTATGATGAATCATCCCCCCTCTCAGATCCTACTGATAAAGTCTCAGACGCTGATATTAAGCTCAGGCACCGCAGTCTATCTCCAAGAGACACTTAGTCTGACACGTGCCAGGGCTTTGTAACGATAGAAACACAAATAATAATAATAATACCACGTTCTAAGCTTTATAATATGAAGGATTAGAGCTTGCCACGTGGGTCTAAGCTGCGTCTAAACGTCTAGCACGGAGAATTGGTGTCAAAATGTAATAGAAAATGTTATTATTTAGAAAATACAAAACTCTGAATTAACCTATTGTGGTACTGGATAGTGTCACAACCTAATCTGTTGTGTTCATGTCGTGAAATGAGGTACTGGATTGACGGATTGTGTCACTAGCTAATCTGTTGTGTTCATGTCGTGAAATGGGGTTCTGGATTGACGGATTGTGTCATTGCGTCATTCTGTGGCTCTGGATCAGGTAGACATGGGAATTAAAATACCCGCATTTTAGGGGGATAGAAAATGTTATTATTTGGAAAATACAAAACTCTGACTGAACCTGTTGTGTTCATGTGTTGAAATGGGGTACTGGATTGTGTCATTCCTTCAGTGGATCTGGGATCATTTGAAATTGAATTAAAATACCCACATTTTAGGGGGATTAATAACCACTTATAACGATTAATACCCCGCTTAAAGTTAACAGACAAGATTGAAATTCTCGAGTTTAGAGCTGTTATAAGCATCGGATTTATACCTAACGAATTAGTTTTAGGTTCAATAGTCAATACTCATGTCCTAATGGCCTAATACCCTCTTATTTATCTTTCATGGTTCATAATATTCAAATTCTATGTGAATGGTTCTGCCATTATTTGCCAGTTCATGTTAACTAACTATTCCATGGCCACTGGATACAAGTTAAATGAATAACCAAGCACTTAAGTGGGTTTGATATCATCCAAGAGGGGTGTATGGTACTATTGAATCTAACAAAAGTTGGTCAAATTATAAACGCAATCCCCGACCTGATTTAATGCAATGCCCGACCCAATTTGGAAATATCATAAGCCAAAATGCTCGGATCAACATAAAGAACCATGTTTGAGTCTATGAGGGTTGCAAAATATGCCACGAAGGGGTAACACTAAACGGTGTTAACTGTTTCAACGGTTGTGTGCGTTCAAAATCAGCTGAGACATCAGAGCTCTGTTAGCGAACTTCAAAGGTGCACCACTAAATCGATACAAACACTTATTAACGAATCTGATGGCAAAGTTTGCGTTGTTGACACATCGAGAAATACAGTCTTGATTGAATGTGTCAGAGAGATAATTGAATTTTAATTGTTAAAACAGCTGATGTGTTATATTGGTAACCAGTGTGGGTATTTGGAACGTTCAGTGGTAGTATGTTATCGGATAGTCACATGACACGTCCAGGATTTGACTTAAATGCTATTGACAATGACAGAATGATTTTATAACGGGATTATCACGATCTACTGTGATGTATGACAAGCTAAACGGTTATCGTATTCGTTAATAACAATCCTTATTCTGTTTGACATTTTGATTTAAAGTTAAGATTACTCTGGGACAGGAATCATCTGCTCAAATGAAACACCTTTCATCGGTGAAACTGAAATGACAGGACTATTGACTTCATTCTAAAATTATATGAAGTGGGTGATATTGCAACATTTTCTTAGCACTGCGGTCCGCGACCGAACTGTCTTCAGTGTCCTCTTATTACTGCACTGTGAGTGTGTACTCATCAGTAAAAGCAACACTTCACATGGTAGTAAAAAGGCCGCTAGAATGAATCCAACTTACCGTGGTGTAACGACTTTTTTGTGCGCGGCGCATAATGTCGCACGTTGTGCTTCATTTTGCGCGCTTGGTAGTGCGCTAATGTGTAATGTAAGACGTACTCTCCAATTCCACAAAAAGCACAACGCGCGTCACGGTATGCCGCGCACGAGAGTTGAGACGCCACGGTTAAGATTTTAAGAAAACTTTCTGTACTCGGGCCTTGGGACTAAAATAATGACTCTTTTACCGGTCATTTTTACCATCCTTTCGACGATTTACCTTTGATTGATGAGCACACAAGATTCAAGCCCGTTCATTCCACTGCCCATTCTTCGATGAAAATTCATGCCCTATTTCCCAAGTCAATGTGGTACAAATGCAGCACGAATTGTTACAAGAAACATAAATAAATTGTTATAAATTACAGTTAACAGTTTGAATTCATTTTGATCAATACAACCCTCTCCGGCATTATTTATCATTTCTATCATATTCCTCTTACACAACTTCAGGAGCATAATACAAAGTTACAATGGTTGGAATTTCCTAGTAATTAGGTTTTAAATGAATCGTTACAAGGAAGATGCAAAAACCCAATTGCAACATAAATTAAATTAATAGATTCAAATATAAAACATAAATTAGAAATCAATAATCACTTGAAGGATATGGATTAAAATCAACGATCGCTCCTCCTTATCGAGTTAAAAGATATCATAATCACAATTGCAGCTAGTTCAACAATTCCATTTAATAAATTACTATTACTATGTAATCAAAATCATCACTTTATAAGCATAGAAATCTTCAATTATTACCTGCTACACGTCATTAAATTTCCATAAAGTTCTCAAAAAAAGTAGTATCTCCTTATTCCTTAGCAAAGAATTGCACATTTCCATCGGTATTAAAATCTTCACAGCATATGTTTTATCGTTTAGCATTTAACAGAGCTCTGACTGGTTACAATTTGTACTCAACAGTCCTATTTAAATCGTCTAAAGAAACTGACTTCATTCATTGATTGGGCTATTTATATTGGGTGCATGTCCAATGTCCATCGCTCATTATGGAATGGGTACTAGTAGAAACTAGAACATTTCGATTTTCACGCTGACCCAATCCGTGACTCAATCCTTGTTGACGTTTGTTTCTGACAATAGAGTTGAGGGGTGTGTGTTCACTTGTCCGTCCCAAAGTAACGCTCTCCAAAGTGCAAAGCACAGTCGTCGTTGACTTCAGTCGTCAGGATCCTGACCTGATGAGGAGAGGGTCAATTTTAATGGTCAATTTGGAGGCATCGCAAAGGAGTGTGTCGACATTTTTTGCGTTGATGAATGAAAACACTCCGTAGATATCGAATTGAAATCATGTCCAATATATCCTTGAATGCAATCAAGAAACGTAAATGTGATGAAATCAACGTCTAAATATGTCGAAATGATCATCTGGTTGAACAGTTGAATTCCCCACTCCCCCTACCTTTGGGTAGGCTGCCAGCACACTGGTAACAGAGTGCTGCGTTACAAACAGAGTGCAAATCAGAATCTTCTCTTCCTTCACTGAGTTCTTCTTCAACTCTCTGATGCTTTGGTGGATGGTGCCTCCCGTGTCTAAGATAGTAATTCACGGGTTAATTCGTAAAAACACAGGGTGATTGTTAAAATCAGATCACTAAGGATTGAAAAAGTTCTAGTTTTGAATTCGTGAAGTCACTAACGTAAATCACACGTTTCGGAACAAGCGATACGAAAATCGTTGAATAATTCCCATAACCAAGGAGTTTCACATCAGTACTGCACACGAAAGCTACTTACTCATGAGGGGGTACATGAGTAGGACGTTCCTTTCTGCGATATCAGGCGGCAGTCTCACGTATATCACCTGACGTATATCAAGTAATGATAATAGATGATTAGAACGAATCATGACAACGTTAAAATGATCTGTATGGACTGAAGAGATTGCCTAACGATTTCATCAAAACGTTTGCCTTGAAGGAAATCTATCTCCACAAGGAAAAAGCAAAGATAAATGAGATTTTAGCAACTAAATCTGATCGTAAAATTTGCACAAACTTTTGGGGGTTTGGACGAGTCTTCGTCGTCGTGTCGGATTAGCATTTTACCGATCCTGATTGACCTGCAGCACTCCCTTAGAGACTTCTCCATCGCTTCACCTGACGAACAACAATGACAAACTTAGGGTTTAAGTAATTAATAAAATAACGTAGAAGGTACCTTAAGTTTCAACACATAAGTGGTGCTTAGCATTAGAACTTTCCGGGCCGCTTTGGTGCTTGTGCTGTGGATTTTCCATTGCCACAAAGTGAGTCAGAGTGAACTGAAATTTGAAATGAGCTGATTCTTGGCGCTTTTCACATCCCATTTCACTGTGACACAAATTCCTACGTGGCAATGGACAATCCACAGCGCTAGCACCAACGCGCGCGCGGCGCGCAAAAATGTCATTTGAGTAACAAAATTTGCTTTCGATAAGAGAATGTCGTACGGATTTCGCGCCATCTGTACTTTTTGCCACTTACTGCATATCTTATATCTGAACCTACATTTCCACAACTACGCTGAAGTTTTATAGTTTGTACAGTTCACACTCACCGCTGCGAACAAGGCTGACTCCACAGTTGCCTCTCATGAACGCTTTTCCTTCGTAGGTGATACCTGAAAAAGTTGACGAGATTCAAACTCAAAGTGCAAACTTGTATCCATTACATCATGTCAAGGAAACACGATTCAACGTGGTGTCTAGAAATAGAATATTCAGGAAATACCCAATTACCTTTTGGAGTGTACACTGTCTTATCATAAGTCGGTAAAAAGTTGAGCGCCTCTTCGATTACAAGTCTTATCTGAAATGTGTGTAAATTATATAAACACATGGTCACGCAATACATACGAACATTTCTAATGAAATCAACTCTTAGAGTAATAACCGGATTAGAACGTTAAAAAGGTTGTAACAAGACTGAATAATAAAGGAAGAAACTGTAGTCTGTCAATTCTCAAATCAACGACACTCACCAGTCTGTCAGCATTGAACACAAAGTCTCCATGCTCTGTCTTCCCATTCCTGAGAATGGTCTGTAACCAGCGTATTTGGTTGTTTGTTTTGAGGATGTGGAGTCTGGTGTACTGGTTGGTGTTTGAGCTGTCCTGGTCGCAGGTTGAGTTGTCAGAGAGTATCACTGCTTTGTAGTTGTCAGGTGGGGTGCCTGCCATTGTGCATGACATACTGGGGAAAGGAACACTTAAAGCAGGGTGCTGTGACAAAGAGAATGTTAAATTCCACGGTAAATTAGCAGGGTTTGGGGGTTTATAAGTGGTGTTAGGAGTTCAGTAGCGACCAATTGATATAGATTTGGAATGCATAATTTCATTCAGCTGAATAACTCATTACCTCGATAGTAAAACATGCAGTTTATCAATCAAATATCAAAAATAAAGTTCCCAATGGCAATTCTCTTAGACATCAACCAAATAGCATACGAAAAATTGGAAAAGCTAGAATACCTAAAAAGGAGACAAAGCTTGGATCATCTGTTCAAGTAAACTTGAAAGACCTATGCAAGTCTTAACAAAAACTTCCCTTGAAACCTCGTGAATCGTGATAGTAATAGGAGAAAATACCAAACTACCATTCAGCAAGATATATAAACATACAATAGTATAATCATAATGAAAAGCGTTAATAAATTTAAAGGCGGGAGGGATCTCTTGGCGAAATTTTGTAGTGGAGTTCCTCGTTATTAACTGATCACTTTTCTCTTGGTGTCCATCCAATCAGGAACGCCTCTCTCACAGCCAATCAGAGTCCTCTCTCCACCACCATCTACCCAATCAGAACTCCCTCCTACTCAGTTTTCTGAGTCTTGGCGGTGTCCTGGTGGTAGAGGAAGACAAAGCAGAAGAGGAAGAGCCCAGCTATCATGGAGAAGGAGCTGGCGTAGTAGGGGTACGCGGTGGGGATGAATCTCTCATATTCAGTGTGGTGGAAGGGACGCACTGACACCTGCGAGAAGGGAGGGGATTTGAAGAGGATAAAACCATTGGAATGAAATCAACAAGGAGAGGGGACTTGAGACCAAGAAATACCCTAAATACCATGACACCTGGGGGAGGAGGGGGATTTGAAATGTGGAAATACCAGGAATATACGAATATCTACAGAAATTCCGGCCTGGGAGTGGACTTGAAAGGTTGAAATATAGACAACTGAGCTCAAAATACAGTGCAGTTTAGTAGGTTATTCTAGGAAATCGTTTCATGAATGGTTGAAATGGCAGATTTTTGACACCACCTTTTTGTTCCAGTTAATACCTGGGTTGTGCTGTAGAGGTGGGTGTATCCGACTCTGTTGTAATCCACCTTGAACTGGTACACTCCATACACGTCAGGGATCTTGAACTCAACCTGCGGGTTTTCAAGAGTTAGGGCTGATTTGAAGAAGATGTTAAGAATAGATGGACAATAGATGGAAATTGGAATCGGAGCTTCAGTTATTAAATAATCGAGGGAATCATTAAATCATTAAGTCTGCTCTATAGCACTTAAAGGTCACATCTTGTGTATAACTCAACCTTGAAAGCACCGTCAGTCTCTGGCTTGAGGAAGGCTCTAACGAAGGGGTCTATCCTCACAAACTCCAACTGCACATCAGAGCCCTTGAAAGCCTCCCAGTTGCCGTTCCTCATCTCCTCGATGATGATGGAGTACTCCACTTCGTCTGTTATTCGGTAGGCCTGGTCGGAAGGAGCCTCTCCCACCTAGGGAAATGATGGGTTAGTTGGTGAGATAATCCATGGGTTAATTGATCAGTAAATTAATTAATGGGTTAATCAGACATCAGTGAGTAAAATAACGGTTTAATTTCATAAATGTGATTTAAAGAAGAGTTCAAATATTACGATATTTTGTAAACTATATCATAAAACTACAGAAATATGTTGAAAATCCTCTTTATTCACCTTGTTGTGGACTACGTTGCTGAACCTCAGGTCTCCATTGAGTTTGAGTGCCCAGGACAGTACATTCGAAACAAAGGCTTTGTTCCCCGCAGCTTTGGGGGCTCCCTCAGCAGCCTGAGCCTTGATCTGAGCATTGTAGAACCTGTCACTCAGCATGTCATGGGAGCCAAACACCACAATCCTCGCATTGTTCCTGGCCTGCATTCCAGCAACCAGCAGCAGACTGGAGCCAATAGCCAAGGGGTACTCGATAATGTCCTGATCTACAGCATGGGAGTAGGCAGTAGGGGAGGCTTTCAGGATGTCAATGATCAGCTCATTCTCTGAATCAGCAGCCATTCCAACACCCTTGAAGAGCACAGGCTCAACATCAGCACCGGTTATTATCGGGCAGTCGATGAAGTTGTCAGCAACAATCAGCTCATGGTGCCCAGCATCAGAAACATCGTAATTCATGTGATCAATGACAGATGTGCCTTCCTCATCGATTTCAATGCCGACCTCTGTGGCTATTTCCTTCACAGGATCCCCAATATCAGAACTTGCTGTGAATACGATGTTGCCTCCATCATCAACAAACTCCAAGAAGTCTGAGGCAGAGACACTGTTGCCAAAGGCTGTCACAGAGGGTGCCAGGATGACAATGTTATCATAAAGTGACTCGCCATACTTCTTTATTGTGAGGGAACTGTCAGTGGCATATTTGTACACCACATCCTGTCCTTTACCCGCCAGGTCAGCAAGGAACGAGGAGTGTGTTTCTTTTGTCATCACATTCTCTAAAATCACCAATGTTCGTTGTTTTGATGAGGCAATGGCCACCAAAACCAGTACAGCTAGAGCCTTCAACATGGCCTCCTCAAATTTGATTGTTGTGTCAGTCAGCACCCATTAAGTTATATATTACTAGAAGGCCCGTTGGGCCTTCTAGGTCACAGGACACCCGACCAATCCAATGCTGGCTACAGAGTACCCCAATGGTAACATATAATTGCCCTAGCCAAGACACTGGTTTCTTCAAATATGGACATACGCAGTATTTTAAAATTTCATGGATCACAATACAGATTTTACAAATGTTGAATTGTAGAAATTAATGACAAAAAACAAAAACAAATGTTGGTAAAATTGCGTTTTTTAAAAGTTTGGAAGTGTAAAATGTGATATCTAACATTTATTTGTAAGTAAGTGATTGATGCAATTTTTTGTTAATGGGGGTGGGGGTGCAACGTAACGAAATTGCGAAATATTCACGTAGGCTTTGAAAGCAAATTTGAAAAAAAATTACGATTGCATATTAACCTCGAGCAAACATTTGGTTATTAAGAAGAACTCAAGAACAATGTTTTTAATCTAAAGTTCAGATTAGGAGAATTTGAATCCAAGCTCATTGAAATCAAAAGTGTTCGCATTTCTGCCTGCATTCATAACCCACTTCTAGCTCCAGTAAATACGAATTCTTCATTCCGTCGAATTATCGCAGCAAACCATCGAAACTACAATGAATATCTTCACATGAATGAATTATCGCTGATTTTCACTGTGGAACAAAATGCTCAACTCTTACCTTTTTCTTCGATAATGCTGCTAAGAGTTGATAGTCTTAAGACATACTCGAATTTTCCGTACTCGAAAATTCCATTAAGAACGTAAACTATCAATTTCAACGGCTGAAACGTTTCCAAAATACACAATAGCGAAATGGCAAATTCTTGGTTAAAATGCACGTGCAGTTTTGCGCGCCCATGTAGCCATAGCAACGCGCGCAACAGTTGAATCAAATCAATAATCGATCTAGTTTTAGCGACCACTTTTCCCACTTTGAGCGATAACTACAAAAATCTAAAGCCTTTACGCAAAAGAAGAATGTAGCAATAATGAGACACCTTTTTCTACCATGCAAAAAATCGCGGGTTTTCAACTCCTATAGTGTGTCAGATTTTCTGGGAGAGCGAAAGCTCCTACTTATAACTACCTCTCTCGATTATAATAATAGATTAAGTTAAGGTGCATGGGTATATGACAAACATAAAATTTTAAAGAACTGATTATAGATCTTCTAATCCAATGTTCAGAGAGGAAGGGGAAGAGGCTAAACTGTGAATCATCAGCAGTATCCTTGCAGGTAGTCACATTAATTTGCTTTTCATAAACAATAAACAGAAGTTATGGCCCACCAAACCCTCATAGCTTACACCTGCAAGGCTGGGCCACTCAGAACTCTAGAATTCTGAGCATCATATATTAGACAGAAGGAGGGGATGGACATAAAATTAACCAAAAGTGGAAGATTTGTAGGATGATAAAATCAAAAGCATTGTATTGGCTTCTAACATGACTTGTGTCAGTATCATAGACATTTTTCGATATATCTTTACCCTTGCAGGCAAAGATGAATTTGCCCAGAATGGAGACATTGTTTCTATCATCTATGGACTATTTCTCGTCTCTTTGGAGTTACTGTGCACAACATGAATCAGTTTCGGACCGAAAGTGCCGCGCGCAAATTTTGACCATTTCACTCATGAAACCATTTGTGAATGTCCAATCGATGCCAAAATTTGCATGGATACAGTTTGTGACATTACACAGCGGCTGTGAAAATTTGAAGCATTTTCATCCGAAAATAAAGAAGATATTGCAAAATTAAAATAAAGTCAGTTTCGGACCGAAACTGGCAGTTTCGGTCCGAAACTGAATATAAAATTCTGTTATAGCTTTGGATGAAAATGCTTCAAATTTTCACAGACACTGTCTAATGTCACAAACTGTGTCCATGCAAATTTTGGTATCAATTGGACTTTCACATCTGGTAACAGGTCAAAATTGCGCGCACTTTCGGTCCGAAACTGATTCATGTTGTGCACAGTTACAGCCTGAATTAAGTATACAATTGAATGCACTCCACTTGATCTCGTGATCTTGACTTGTCTATCAAGTTAACAGAGGACCCTATCGCTAACAGGGGACACTATCAAGTTAACAGAGGACCCTATCACTAACAGGGGACATTATCAAGTTAACAGAGGACCCTATCACTAACAGGGGACACTATCAAGTTAACAGAGGACCCTATCACTAACAGGGGACACTATCAAGTTAACAGAGGACCCTATCACTAACAGGGGACACTATCAAGTTAACAGAGGACCCTATCACTAACAGGGGACACTATCAAGTTAACAGAGGACCCTATCACTAACAGGGGACATAATCAAGTTAACAGAGGACCCTATCACTAACAGGGGACACTATCAAGTTAACAGAGGACCCTATCACTAACAGGGGACACTATCAAGTTAACAGAGGACCCTATCACAGGGGACACTATCAAGTTAACAGAGGACCCTCACTAACAGGGGACACAATCAAGTTAACAGAGGACCTATCACTAACAGGGGACACTATCAAGTTAACAGAGGACCCTATCACTAACAGGGGACACTATCAAGTTAACAGAGGACCCTATCACAAACAGGGGACACTATCAAGTTAACAAAGGACCCTATCACTAACAGGGGACACTATCAAGTTAACAGAGGACCCTATCACTAACAGGGGACACTATCAAGTTAACAGAGGACCCTATCACTAACAGGGACACTATCAAGTTAACAGAGGACCCTTTCACTAACAGGGACACTATCAAGTTAACAGAGGACCCTACCACTAACAGGGACACTATCAAGTTAACAGAGGACCCTATCACTAACCTATCAAGTTAACAGGGGACACTATCAAGTTAACAGGAGGACCCTATCACTAACAGGGGACACTATCAAGTTAACAGAGGACCCTATCACTAACAGGGGACACTATCAAGTTAACAGAGGACCCTATCACTAACAGGGGACACTATCAAATTAACAGAGGACCTATCATAACC
>WFMF01000706.1:0-15379 GCA_011033025.1 Beroe forskalii | reverse complement strand
CTTGATAGTGTCATTTGTTAGTGATAGGGTCCTCTGTTAACTTGATAGTGTCCCTTGTTAGTGATAGGGTCCTCTGTTAACTTGATAATGTCCCCTGTTAGTGATAGGGTCCTCTGTTAACTTGATAGTGTCCCCTGTTAGTGATAGGGTCCTCTGTTAACTTGATAGTGTCCCCTGTTAGTGACAGGGTCCTCTGTTAACTTGATTGTGTCCCCTGTTAGTGATAGGGTCCTCTGTTAACTTTATAGTCTCCCCTGTTAGTGATGGGGTCCTCTGTTAACTTGATAGTGTCCCCTGTTAGTGATAGGGTCCTCTGTTAACTTGATAGTGTCCCCTGTTAGCGATAGGGTCCTCTGTTCACTTCATAGTGTCCCCTGTTAGTGATAGGGTCCTCTGTTAACTTGAGAGTGTCCCTTATTAGTGATAGGGTCCTCTGTTAACTTGATAGGGTCCTCTGTTAGTGATACGGTCCTCTGTTAACTTTATAGTGTCCCCTGTTAGTGATAGGGTCCTCTGTTAACTTGATAGTGTCCCCTGTTAGTGATAGGGTCCTCTGTTAACTTGATAGTGTCCCCTGTTAGTGATAGGGTCCTCTGTTAACTTGATAATGTCCCCTGTTAGTGATAGGGTCCTCTGTTAACTTGATAGTGTCCCCTGTTAGTGATAAGGTCCTCTGTTAACTTGATAGTGTCCCCTGTTAGTAATAGGGTCCTCTGTTAACTTGATAGTGTCCCCTTTTAGTGATAGGGTCCTCTGTTAACTTGATAGTGTCCCCTGTTAGTTATAGGGTCCTTTGTTAACTTGATAGTGTCCCCTGTTAGTGATAGGGTCCTCTGTTAACTTGATAGTGTCCCCTGTTACTGATATGGTCCTCTGTTCACCTCATAGTGTCCCCTGTTAGTGATAGGGTCCTCTGTTAACTTGATAGTGTCCCCTGTTAGTGATAGGGTCCTCTGTTAACTTGATAGTGTCATTTGTTAGTGATAGGGTCCTCTGTTAACTTGATAGTGTCCCCTGTTAGTGATAGGGTCCTCTGTTAACTTGATAGTGTCATTTGTTAGTGATAGGGTCCTCTGTTAACTTGATAGTGTCATTTGTTAGTGATAGGGTCCTCTGTTAACTTGATAGTGTCCCCTGTTAGTGATAGGGTCCTCTGTTAACTTGATAGTGTCCCATGTTAGCGATAGGGTCCTCTGTTCACTTCATAGTGTCCCCTGTTAGTGATAGGGTCCTCTGTTAACTTGATAGTGTCCCCTGTTAGTGATAGGGTCCTGCATTCCATTGAGAGTTTACTTGCATCCAAGTGGACACACTGGAGATCATCAAAGAACTGGACTTGAACTGACGAGCGCTGTAGGCATGTTCTATGAACCCATTTAACTGTATGATTTCATCCGATTGAAATAGTGACACTGCATATAATTATAGCAATAACATCTCAAATGGATGCTGAGAACCATGCCCAATTCGAAAATGCCCAAAATGGCTTGCATCTAAAATATCGGAAAGAATTACAGCTTGGATGAGCTTCCATAGCCATCTGAGGATCTTATAATGTATAAATTTTTGACACAAGATATCATTAAATGCTCAAAAGCAATCGTTTAGGATTTTGAATTGAAATTTGAGTTTGTATTGTATTGTATTGTATTGTAGGTTCCCCAAACTCGGAAGCAAGGGGGACAGTACCCTTAAGGGCACTGCCAGCACTGGGGCCACGGGACACCACTTATAGCGACGGCAAGTTGCCACTGGTACCCACTGGGTGCTCTGGCTTTATTGGGAACAGCATTTCAGTGACATTGGCTTGGTGAACTTCACTGAGCAATGGGGGTCCAGTGTTAGGCCAGACAAGCCGCCTTTACTGCTGCACTACAGTTTGAGTCAACTATATCTCTGTCCAAAGCACAGAAAAATAGATTTACTCTCTCTGTCCACATTGCCATGGGTCGGTCAAAAAGTCATAAAGGTAAGTGTAGTTTTTGAAGGCGTGAGCTGGGTTGCCTTCGGTAACATAAGTGTATTTAAAAAGTGGTATTTAGTTTCATTTTGAGTGGTGATTATCGAAATGTCAGGACCCTCCTGCTCTCCTTCCATTATTTTTCTTGAATCAGCTGGTGTATCGTCGTCTTTTATTATTATTACCTTGTGTAGGTGTGCTTCTACGTTTGTTAGTTTTGTGAGATAGTGTTCTGTTGGGGAAAGGCTTCTTTTGTTATTTGTGGCTTTCTTTCAAAAATATTGGTGTTGTTGAAAAATTTTTATCATTTTGTTGATTAGATGACTACTTTGCAGATCGTCAATGCTATCAAATTGGTATTTGTTGAATATTTCTTTTCTTTTATTGCTGAAATAAGAGCATTTACACAGTATAAGATGCGCTGTTTCTAGGCAGTTCTCTTCCCAGTTGTAGTCAACGTATTTCATTACTTCTGTACAGTATTCACAGTGTTCATTATAACTCTGTTTTGTTTTTGTCATGTGATAGTTTAGGTTGTTATGATTGGATAATATTTTAATTAAAGTACTTATTTTCTCATAGTTTAGTGTTAAGATTTTGTTTGTCATTTTATTTGTCCTGTATTTATAAGCTTTGACTAAACCAGATGTAGTATCTTAGCCTCACAGCTTATATCACTATATATAAATCTGTTTTCTATTGATCTATGGTAGTGTTTGTTAATGATATTAATAAATGTTGTGAATGGTGCTTTATTATATAGCGGATTTGATACTTGTTTTAGGGAACCTTTCTTAGCAAGGTAGTCTGCTATTTCATTTCCTTCATGACCTTCGTGGCCAGGTATCCAGTTGAGATTGACTGTGTTATTTCCTCCCAGCTCATTAAGTGAGTTATGGCACATTTTATTAATTCATTTTTTGTATGTTTGTTCATTAGAGACTTAAGTACTGCTTGTGAATCTGAGTAGAATTCGATATTTAAATTACTTAAGTTTTTGTTTCGTATGATTTCGCTAGCTTTCCATATGGCAATTGCTTCTGCTTGGTAAATGCTGGTGTGTGTTGGGAGTGGTTCTGCTACCTCATTTATTTCTTCTTCACTGAATGTTATACCGATTCCTGTGTTGTTTTTCATTTTTTGACCCATCTGTGAAGATTAGAAGGTTTGATTCATTCTTTCACTTGTATACTGTCCCTGTTTTCAATGTTGATTTTGTATGTTTTGTTTAAGATTGAGAAAGGACTAATTTTGTCTGAAAATTGGGTTTGGGTCAATTTTTATCACATTTTTTAATTTCCAATCAATTATTTCTTGTGTTGATTGTATTTTTCATTTTATAGTTATTCATGTTCCAGTGTCTTTCAGTCTTGAGAGTTAATGCTCTTTTTTAAAGCTGTTTCTTCTAATTTTAACTCAATTGGTGCCATATTAAGGAGTAAATTTAGGAGTACTTTGGGAGTGCTAATTTTACACCTTGTTATCATATGTTGTGCCATAGTTTGTATAGGAGTTATTTAGCTATTTGTGATTTTGTTAGGTTCATTGCCCAAACAATAGATCCATAACTTATAATCGGTATGATGATTGTCTTGTATATCCAGAGCATTTGTTGTGGAGATATTCCCCATTTGCTACCTATTGCCCTTTTTGTGGCAAAAAGAGCCTTCCTATTCCTAAGTATATTACTGTTTTTGATATCTCAATTTTGTGACCATCAAGTTTGATTGATTTTGGGTGTTTATTTTCCCTGGTTGTAGACCAGAAAATTACTTTTGTTTTAAGTGTGTTGATTTCTAGTGAGTTTTGGTTACACCATTTCATTATTTTTCAACCATGTTTTTGTGTTTATTTTATTCCATATATATATCTTTCCCAGTACTGAGTAAGAGATTACTTTTTAGAGATTAGTAATCTGATACAGTATTATTTATTTTTATTTATTTTTTTGTAAATATACTTGTATATCATTTAAACTAATTAAGGTTAATTACTTAATTATTTCTTGATTAATTAATTATATTCTTATGCATATTTGTACTAGTTATTTGTATATTTCTGTGTTTAACTTGACAATACTGTTTTCTACAATCAAATTTTAAGTTATAATGATTCGTAGAGGATTGTACAGATTCAATTTATTCTATGTTTTTGAGTAGTGAAATTTAAAATTTTGGCAGAGCTTCCGCAGGGCAAAGAAGCCCTACTTCAAACTGCTGAACAAAATTCCCCAATATCACTTGAATTTAGTGTGACAGATTGGGACCTCACTGGTAGATCTGGAGGATTTTTTAGTTCTCATCCGGCTGAAAGCACAAAGAACTATTGACTTTAAGAGAAGAGACTAATGGCTGATACAGCGCTAGTCTGTTAGGTTGCACATTGTTCTTATACTCCAAGTTGGCAGCCTACTTGTTGCTTCTTGGTCTTAACGCACCATCGCTGTAGTATTAGCAAGCTAATCTACAGACTACGGCCTCGGGAGCAGCAACGAAGCTCCGTTCCAGGGAATCTCACCGATGTTCTGATTTAACGGTATGGTGCCCGAATCATCAGAACCTGGTGAAATTAGGATATTTTACTGAATTAATTTACCCCATTCAGATAGGGCAAATGGCCAAAAAATCGGTTTTCAGCCCATAACTCATTTGTGAGCATTTCAGGGCATATGTTTATTCACAAGTCGAATATAAACATGAATATTTCGCTTCTTTTGAGCTATGAACGCAGTCTTTACGACCTTCGTGTACCGATTTATGAAAATTACCCAATATGAGGCTGCATATGGCTCGAAAATCAGTTTTCGCTCATAACTTTTTCCTGAGCATTTAAGGCATATGTTTATTAACAAGTCTAATATAAACATGGTCATTGCGATTCGTTTGAGCCCAAAATCGAGTTTTACGACGACCTTCCTGGGCCGAGATACAAATTTTCACTCATACGCCTAAGGGCGTGGCATGGGCGTGGCCCCACAGGCATGTGTCTAGCGATACAAAAGTGGTACCCTAGATGATTCTGGACCAGAATTGCCTGGAGAACAACCTCCAATGGTCAAAAATTCTGGACATCGAAGTGCATACACAACTACACGCTGCTACTAGAGTATTAAACTTGGTAGTTATGTTCTAGGGCATAAAAGAAAACTTTTGATCGGTCAGATTTTTGATTTAGGCCTCAGAAGTGAAAATATGGGCTTTTGAAATTTGAAAATCGTCATTTTTGACCATTTTTTGGACAGAAGCCAACTTTGAAAATTCATATTTTCACTTCTGAGGCCTAAATCAAAAATCTGACCGATCAAAAGTTTTCTTTTAGCCTCTAAAACATAATTAAAGGTTTTCCTCAAAAACTGTAGGAGTAGATAGATTTTAAAGATGATTTTTGGCAAATCGCGTCGAAAGTTTGCGCGCGCACTATAACAACCCCGGAACGCGAGGTAGCGCTGCTGCTAGTAGTTTGTGCGCAGTTTTGCGAAACGCAGCAATTCTGCAACAATATTGCCCGATTTCATAAGCTGAACTTCAGATAGAGTAATTTTGAAGGTGGCCATTCGATGAGCACAGCGCCAGGAGTTCAGTGGTGAAGAGATCATTTTGAATACGCCTTTCATGTCAGAAGTTATGATCAATAACACCTCGCGGCAGAAAACGAGGTTTTCCAGTAGTGGCGTGTTCAACAATTCATTGTGAAGCTCAGGAACATGATATCGAAAATCTATGATCAACTAACAATGTAACGAATTTTATCCTCTATCGATTCTCGAAGGTCCCAAGTCTCTATCTTCAAAATGTGGATTTCATAAAAGAAACCATGAGATGGTGTAAAAAGTACATTACTGTCTACGAATGAGGTACCCGCTGCTCTGTAGGTACCGCTGCTCCATTGCGCGCGTGATTCGACAGCGCAAATCAAGTTCCCAGTTTATTTCTGTGTACTAGCTCGTGCGTGAGCTTTTCCCGTTACCGATTTTTTAGCCTTCCTTTCAATTTTTACACGTGACTTTTTTGATTAAATCATGCTGTGTACTAGTTCAGTTATCCCTGTATAATAGTAATAGTATAGACATTTAACTGATGTACTATTTTGGTACCTGCAAAATAACATTTTGACTAAACTATAGTGACTAACTATAGTAAATGAAGAAGGCTGAAAGCTTGGAGTATTCATTCAATATTTTGATTACAATCTGAAACAAGCTTTAAATGTGTTTATATGTTGTTAAAATATAGCTCACCGTGGCAGTATGGGCCGCCTCGTCCGCAAATTTCTACCAATGCGATATAAATCAAGTTAATACTTTTTACCGCATCAAAAACAAATAAAAAAAATCAACCACGGCTCTAGTTATGCAATTCAGGGATCAGAGGAGCAAGAAATTGGAATAAACCACTTTACATGTTACCAACGGGAATGCTTTCCATAATCTACACATCCATTTCTACACAATTCTCTGGAGCTCCTCCTCTCACACAGCACTGAGCGTTGCAAAGCTCAGCATCTTGCAATCCACTCATTTTGCGTAGAATGCACGAGCAGTGAACCAGTTAATCCATAGCAACGACACCAATTATAAGCACCTTTAGCCTTAGTTTCTCTTGATAATTTCTTAGCAAGGTTGTTTGTATACGGCGGCACAAACAGAAATAATTATCGTGCAGTACTTCGCTTTATATTAAAGTTTTGAGATGTTTATAGATCCTTATTCTCTGATTAGCTTAGAGTAAGTCTTTTAATTTTAATGTTCAATTTCTACACCTGATTGGCCTTTATTTTGCCGGCCAATTTTAACCGGCCAAATGGACAAACATCGAAATATTTTTGAATCATCTGACCGGCCCCTTGGACAAAAACTTTTCAAGCAGTTGCCAAAGCAAGGAATTTTTGCTCAAAATAGCCACGGAAACCAATTTAAAGTCAGTGAATTGCATCAAAAACCAAAATTTTTAGTCTTTAATCACGATTTAGGTCGTTATCTACGTGTTATATAACTACGTTACTTAAACACTGTATAAGGCAAGTGATAAAAGATTTATTTAACGTAAATTAACTGGCGTTTTAACCTCTCTTTGGACAAAAATTATGGCCAATTAGGTATTTAAAAACCTAGGCACCGGGATTTTCAAATATGCCAAATTGTTATGTTCATGAATAACATCATATTTCGAACTCAAATACGGCGTTTAATTTCATTTCTCTGTTCTTGTTACACCATTCATGAATTCTATATTTAGCAATTCCTCCTGGAACAACAGTCCTTCATCCCTCAAAAATTGCATTGCTTCAGTGCTTCTCTCTTTTCACTAAATTTAGTCTCATATACAGGCTTGTATGAATTTTAACGATACTGTTTCACAGCACGCTCCTCGCCTTGTTGTCATTTTCACTGGGAAATGCGGTTTGTGCCGGGCGCTCAATCGGTCGCAATTTTGGTGAAAAATGGGTCAAAATCGGAAAAACTGTAATGCGCAAAGTTATATTGTTGGGAAAATACCGCGCTAAGCCGCGTATTTTGGCCCTTTAGAACACGAATGTTCCAAAAGTGCCACTTGGCCCCGGAACACGAAGCTATTCCAAAGGGCCGATATCTTGGCCCTTTGGAACACGAAGTTATTCCAAGAGCCACTTTTTGGAACACGGATACTGTTCCAAAAGGGCCAGAAAATAGGTATCGAATAGGTATCAGATAGGTATCAAATAGTAAATATTACAGATGACTATTTTCAATTTGGCCCTTTTAGAACACCGTACCTGAGTACCAATGGCATAATTCGTGATGTAAAAAACAATTTGTGACTTTTTAAGTTTAAAGCAGGCTCGATGGCCTTTCCCCTAACCAGGGGTGTCGCGCCGCGCACTCTGTGCGCGTAACCAGGGCCCTGGTTAGTATAGGGGAAGGTAACATCCTACGATGCAGATACGCAAGCATCTGATGAAACCAGATGCTTACGACTAATCGCTGTAAAATATAAATTTTTTGTTTCATTTTTTGTTCCAATAATTTCAGAGTTGTGTGGTCGAGTTCAATGTGTAATTGTGTATCTGTGTTTTTTACTTGCCCTAACCAGGGCCCTGGTTACGCGGCGCGGCACCCCTGGTTAGGGGAACTCACATCACAACACAAATAAAATTAACTGAGATTTGCTGGCTCTGAACTCACACATCTCCCAATCTTCATAGTTATGTTGAGAAACCAATGCAGTGCTTCAGTAATATAACCAATGTACAATTAATGATTTGCATGTAACTCAAGCATCAACAATCAAGACTGCATTCATGAATGAAACACATTTTTAGGTATTCAAGGAAGAAAGGAACATGGTGATAAAAATAATTAATAAACCTAATGAAAAATGTTCTTGCACTCATAAAGATACTGCAAGTACCTATATCTCTTCATAAAAAACTCTCAAACAATCCATTTCTTTTATGACTGTGAACACGAAACTTGTTTCCACTTCATTTATGCTCACTATTTTTTCTTAATTAAAATTACCTACAGCTATTAGCTATTCAAAATTTTGGCAAACATTTATTAATGCATGGTGTATGTGTATCATTCTAATGATGCCTGATTTTTCATCTGCATGGACTCATGTCATACTAACTACCAATCAAAAATTCTTGTAAATTCTTGTAAATATTCTTGTACATCGTATGACAACTAGATTTGCTCTCGGCTCTCCAGGCCTGAAAATGTATCATTCTCCCTGGTCTGCCCCTAGCTCCTGCCAGTGGCTTCGTACCTGGACCCCACTGGCAGCTGCATCCTCAGCCACTGTTCCCTAATTTACACTGAAGAAATTACTTGCATAGTCTCAAATGTTGGGAGACTATCTAATTAAAGCTAATTACTTAATTAGGCTTCATTTACAATTACCTGCCAGATACATACCCTGGAAACATTTTGCATACCCTGACCTCCAACTTTAGCTACCTTACTGGATTGACTGAGGTGTTTTACACACATGATTTTTGAGCTATAGTAGTAAAAACTATAATGTTGCTTATTCAACCATTATTGAATTCATTTCAATGGAGTTGATTGATTGACCAATTTCATTCCATCAACCTATGTACGTACTATACATGCACCTTATATTGTTTTATTGAAATATTGTTTTGTTATCCATATACAGAAATAAGGGCCTGAAATTAGCATTGTAGGTATAAGATGGTTTCATCGTTCCATGTCAATCAAATGGGCTGATCAAATGAAAAACGTGCACAGTACACTTTTACGATGACTTCAGAGCAAAAAAGCAAGCGCGAGCAATTGTGTGCATTTTTCATTTGATCAATTCGTTTGATCAACGCCAAATGATGGGTGGAGCAGAAGCTGGGGTCAGGGGTTTCCCTAAGCTCCATTTGGAATTTATGGAGCCGATGAATAATGTCGTTTTTCCTTAAGGCTCAATTTCGACATAATTTCTCAATATTGTTGTCTTCTTTATTGCTATAGGTACTTTCTGGGCAATCTGTTGTTATCATTTGCTGTTGTTTCTCAATTTCAGGGCAAATTTACCTCGACAAAATAAGATAATGACCCTTATTAACCTACAAACTTGAGTCTTTCAGTTACTGTAGATGACTACATGTGTCAGAAAAGGCAGGTACAATGTAGATTCTCCCTATTACTGTTAACACATTTCTCATAATAGGATGCAAGGACTACAGAAAAAAGATGAGAGACAACTGAAAGTTTGCTTACTAGGGGTAAATACTAAAGTTTTGGTTGATACCTACTCATTGATCATGACTGTTTGGCCACTAGCCAACAATATGGTTCTAGCTCTTTCCTTCAGCCATACGAGAGTATTTCTTTCAACTCCTAGGTCTGATGACCCTTGTCCGGATTGACCCTTGGCTTTATAGATTTTACAGTGCTCCTTTATATTGAATATAATCAAATAAATATTATCAAACAAATGCCCTCTCAATTTTTTGAACCCATGTATTCTTTTGATGGCCAAGAGTGCTATCAGATATTTTGCCAAGAGAGTACCTCTTTCCTTCAAATTATTGATTGGGACTATCCATGTCGGATTTCCAATATATTTCACATTTTAATGTTATTTCTTATTCGATGCTATTACAGGACACAGGAGTTGGTAAAAGCTGTATAGCAAGAAGATTTGTTCAGGACACCTTTATGGATAAAATAGAGCATCCAACAGTTGGGTTAGTAAATATTAGTATTTGGGTCATTTATTAATCATAATCTTAATTTTGTACCAGTTTTTGCTTGCGATTTTGTAATTTGGTTAATATCTCGTAAATTAAATTCATTTATTTGTGAATATTTTAAAGAAGATAAATATTGTAGAGATATATTATTACGATGGTTATTATTTTCTGAATTTTTGGGGAAACGTGGGTCAAATGATCCTATCGGGTCAAATGAGAAATTGCCTTTTATCACTTCCTGTACATTGTAAACGATTGAAATCAGTGTAATACGTATTGAAGATAACAACATCATGTCCTGACTTAATTTCAATGGCTGTGATAGCTTTAACTCTCAGAAACCAGATACATGCAACTGAAAACAAGAATTCTTAGGATATTCGTGCAATTTTGGAGGCTACTAGTATTGTCCCTATTGAACGACTTCTCAAAATTTTCAGCCTAAGCATAAGTTTACACATCCATTTTCACTCTTACAACGTTGTTTATAATGAACATGCATCTAATTAGGTGCTAATTGGATTTTTGTCCAGCCCCACTGTTTTGCTCAAATGATCAATATTGAATTTTGACCAAATGATCGCAGATCATTTGACCCTAAACGTGATCATTTGACCCAATTTTAGTCGATTTTAAAGGCTTTTTCATCCCTTTCACTAAATTTGTGGCTATTAAATGCATTTATAAGTTTATCATGTTATAGCGTTGATACTAAAAGGTGGAACCACCCGAAACCACCCGAAACCACCCGAATCCACCCAACCCACCCGAAACCACCCCCGAAACCACCCAATATAGCTCCGAAACCACCCGAAACCACCCGAAACCACCTGAAACCAGGCGAAACCAGCCAACCCACCCGAAACCAGCCAACCCACCCGAAACCAGCCAACCCACCCGAAACCACCCGAAACCACCCAAAAACATTGTTTTTACTAAAATATTTCGTGAAAAATACGAACCCAACCCGAACCCAGCCCGAACCCAGCCCGAAACGAGCCACAATTTTTCTAAAAGGTGGAACGACCCGAAACCACCCGAAACCACCCGAAACCACCCGAAACCACCCAATCTACCGAAACCACCCAACCCACCCGAAACCACCCAACCCACCCAAAACCACCCAATCTGCCGAAACCACCCAACTCACCCGAAACCACCCAACCCACCGAAACCACCCAACCCACCGAAACCACCCGAAACCACCCAACCCACCCGAAACCACCCAACTGACCCGAAAACACCCAACCCACCTGAATCCGAAACCACCCAACCCATCCGACCCACCTGAACCCGGAACCATCCAACCCACCCGAAACCACCCGAAACCACCCAAGCCACTTGAAGCTATCCGAAACCGCTCTGAAGACATGTTTGGGCGTGTCAGGTGGTGGTTTCGTGGTTGGTGGTTTCGGGTGGGTTGTGGGTCTGGTTGGGTTGGTGGTTTCGGATCAGGGTAGCTGCATGACCCCTGAAATCCAGTTGGAGCGAGGGAAATTTTTGGACTTCAAGATAGTGGTTGATACTTAGCTTAGATAAGGGAGCCGCCACATTACGTCACCCTTTTCCCCCCATTTTAACCCCCTCCGGCCGTCTGTCAGCATATGTCATCATTGGCTGACCCCTCCCCATGCTTACGTCAGCTGTGGCCAAAACCCCTTCTTTTTCAAAACAAATTTTGGTTATTTCGAATCGAAACAACAGACATGAAATATCAGTCTTAAACGTGTGGTGTGATTCATATTGTTAAATTTGTTTAAAACAAGCAAAATTTGCTTCTTATTGCTATAGACGAACCTCATTTAATCATAAGATATGGCCTGTCACGTGTCCAGTTAGTTGGAAATATAGTCATATTGCAGAAATGAAATAGGTACTCCGAAAAACTTTGGAAATCGTACCCTACTACGAGGGAGCCCAACTGGTCGTTTTTGATAGGTTTATATCTTGAGGCCTGAAAAAGGATGGCAAATTGGGCCATAAACAGGGCAAAAGAGAAG
Source organism: Beroe forskalii (assembly GCA_011033025.1). NCBI lineage: Eukaryota > Metazoa > Ctenophora > Nuda > Beroida > Beroidae > Beroe > Beroe forskalii. The sequence goes on along the minus strand of WFMF01000706.1, from coordinate 3,232 downwards.
TTTCGGAGAGCAAAATTTAAAAAAGAGGCGTGAGATGGTACGCAATAAATATGAATGTAGTTCATGATAGCTATCTTTAGACTATCGGATGGGTTGTCGGGTTGAATGGCTGGACTCCGTTAATTCAGTGGTTTCGGGTGGGTTAGGATGGTTTCAGAGCTTTCAGAATCCAAAAAGTTTACTCAAATGTGTGACCACGGAATGGTTTCTGTATAATCAGGGCAGAAAAAGAAACATAATTAATAGAAGTATAAGAAAATTGGAACATGTAATAATAATGAAAGTTTAGAATGAACACGATGACAATACGAAACCAAACACTCTCAAACGTAATTTTCAATAAATGATCCGAATTTGTACATAACATTTGGGCATGCCCGCGCGCGCCCTTGCCTACGAATGGCTGTCACAAAATGGCGATGTGCGCATTCAGTATTCATACGTATTTGATATTGCCCGGGTTCTTTCTTTCTTTGTAAATGTACAGGGTGCGCCAAAAGTCTTGACCCCTTTTACTTTTTTGATCATTCGAAAAATACATAAGATATTTCGATTCTGTAAAAAGTTTCTTTCAATATAACCAAAGAATGGCGGATACTGAGATTTTCAGGTTGCTGGGACGTCCTACACACTAAGTTAACGTAAAATCGACAGAGTATCAAAATGTACATATCGGAGGAGAATGATTGATATGATCACAATTGCCAGTTTAGAAACCGTCAGTCCACCATAACCCAAATTCATCGTTTGGGTGGTTTCGGATTGTTGTGGGTTGTTTTGGTTTGTTTTGGCTGTTTCGAAACCATACGAAACAGCAAAAGTGCATAATTCATATTTTGTGGAATCGCCTGGTTTCAGGTGGTTTGAATACCCCAATTTACGCAAAAAATTTCGAAACTAGCGCAAAACGAACCAAAATTTTACTTAAATTTGAACTACCCGAAACCACCCGAACTCACCCAGAATATGGATTTTGGATAGTTTCAGGTGGGTTGGGTCGTTTTGGGTCATTTTGGTGGTTAGAATTCCCCAATTTATGCAAAAATTTTGAAACGAGCCAAAATTTTACCTTTGTTTGGAACTACCCGAAACGACCCAACCCACCGAACCAACCCAAAATATGAATTTTGGGTGGTTTTGGGTGGTTTCGGGTGGTTTTGGGTGGTTTCGGTGTTTTAAGTTCCCAATTTATGCTAAAATTTCGAAACCATCCCGAAACCATCCCGAAACCAGCCCGAAACCAGCCCGAAACCAGCCCGAAACGACCCAAAATTTTACTTAAATGTGAGTGAACCGAAACCACCCAACCCACCGTTGGCTGGGTTGGGGGGTGGGTTGGTGGTTTTCGGGTGGTTTCGTGGTTTCGATGGTTTCGGATGGTTTCGGGTGGTTTCCCGGGTGGTTTCGGGTGGTTTCGGAGTTATGTTGGGTGGTTTCGGGGGTGGTTTCGGGTGGGTTGGGTGGTTTCGGGTGGTTTCGGGTGGTTTCGGGTGGTTCCACCTTTTAGTATCAACGCATGTCGTTGATGTATCTACTTATGATCATAGGCGATCAGAAATACTTTCAATAATGCCTTTAAAAATAACATAATAGGTAAAATTAATCAAAAAACCAAAAAATTACATTGGTTGGATCCTCCACGTCTTTCTAATTCTTTGTATACATAAGATATGTACTTTGAATAGATCTATTGCATTAAATAACTAACATTAGGTTTTAAACAGTAGATTTTGCTTGCATTTGTTCAATTTTAGGGATTATTTTGTTGACTATAGATTAAATGCATCTATAGACAACATTTTATACTCTTGTGTCATTTTATTCATGTTTTAATCCATTTCATTAACATAGAACACAAATTACAGCCGGAAAAATTATTTTCGACTAAAATTGCAAAATTTAGGGTCAAATGAGTCTACTTAGAGTCAAATGATGCGATCATATGACCCTAAAAAGGCACAGATCATTTGACCCTAGCATTTTGAAAGGGGCCTTTTTCATGGGGTCAAATGATCATATCATTATTGGCCATTCTGAACTTTAAAATGTTACTGGAGGTATCCGAAAATGAGGTAAAATCTATTTAGATGGAGTTTCAATGGAAAACGGAGCCATATATTGATTTACGACGAAGTCATTACAAATTACATAAACTAGGATCATTTGCCCCATGTCTCCCCTACTGGCATATGGTTATCTTGATTCTTTTGTGATATTTATTATGGATCATTATTTACTTAACTTTATCTGTCCATGAACAGAGAGATCGTTGGCATTATAACCTGGGTTTTAGTCGGTGTCAACCCCCACAACAAGGTTCTGAAACCGCGTGTTCACTTTGTTGAATATGATGATTATCATTCTCGAAATTTGATTCACAAGGGCGTGAAAAGTGCACTTTTTATTCTAATCTTACCTTATCATTTCAGAGCTTCATACATCGCTAAACTTGTTGAGATGGAGTCACAATCATACAAAGTACAAATCTGGGACACCGCTGGACAAGAACAGGTATGACGTTACTAAATCGACATTTCACATCTTTTTCAGGTTAAAGATTAGTGATTACATCTTTATTCATAGTGAGTTCCTCTAAATTCTACCAACTTAATAGCATAAAATTTGAAAACTATGAAGTATAGAATTTAAGCTTTTTGCACTAAAAAAGTTGAACAGAGGAATTTAAAACCTTGCCCATTCGTAACGCAGGTTTATTATTTCAGTACAGAGCACTAGCACCAATGTACTACCGTGGAGCAGCCGCAGCTATGATTTCATTTGATATAACTTACGAGGTAAGTTACGACTTTGTATACAGCACAGGTATAGTAGCGCAATGGTAAAGGCATCCACGTTCATTCAATCGAGAGGTCGGTGGTATCATACCAACATGAGAATACCATTATTGGTTGCTATTACCATAATTCTTCAGTGGCTTTAGTTCGACCAAGCAAATATTACATTTGCTTTGTTTCAGAAAACGTTTATCAGTGTAAACAGATGGATAAAGGAGCTTACTGACATGGGAACAAAGGACATGTTACTAGTTCTGATTGGAAACAAGTCCGATCTGGCTGACCAGAGAACGGTATAGTGTATAGTGTATACCTAGGTTGTGAAATTATACGTATTTTTTAAAAACGACAAAAAATATAATACGTATATTTTGGCAGAAACTGCTTTCTTCCCCTCCAATTTTGAAATTTTGCTTAAATTCAAAATCAGCTGTATT